>JAFISD010000229.1:0-48157 GCA_022560085.1 Helminthosporium solani | reverse complement strand
AATACTAAATTATTTAGCTACTTCCTTATATGTAAAATATTCTCCTAGGTCTATAGATTTTACTACTATAACTACTTCCTTAATCTAGCTTATATTAGTAGAGTTATATTGTATTGAAAAAATTAGTGTTACTATGTTAGTAGGGTATTACGCGACGGGGGGCATTACGCGCACGGGCACCTTAGCGAACGGTACGTATTACTAGTACACTGCAATTTGGAAGCAACACAAACGAACGAGAATTGAACCTCACCCCCCCCCCCCCCTGAGCAACACAGACACAACGACGAACCAGGGCGATCATATCTGCAAAAGTGCAGAGTCAACTCAATCGTGTGCGTTTTAAACATTCGTCGACGTAGTCATCACAGAAGATGCAGGGTGTGCAAGAAGAGAAGTTTAAACAGAAAATCCAAATGGGTATATATATCTATGTACATCAACCACAGGATCTGCCTGATTACCAATTACCAAACATCTTGGAAGGCGAGCGAGGAGCCGTTTTCGAGGGTCTCATTGGATTGGTTTACGATGTGCAAGTTATCCGCTTTGGTTGATAACTGTTGGGTCATCGACCTGTGTGACTATTCACCCTTTCCCTTTCGTTCCACCTGTTCGCCCCCACGCTTAGTCCATGCTGGCGCGCTGCTCACTTACAAGAAGAGAGCAGCGAAGGCACCGACACCGGCAAGGGCACCGCTGAGCTGGAGAGGCGAAGCAGCGTTGGTGAACTGCTCCGGAGGAGCAGGGAAAGTGCCAGTGGGAGCAGCAGTCCCAGAAGCGACGGGGAGGGCGGCGCTGGATCCAGAGGGGGCAGTGACGCCGGAGGGAACGACAGAGGGGTAGGGAGCGGTTCCAGTAGGGTAAGGGGGGAGGGTGGGAGCAGCGGAGGCCGGAGCGGAGGGAGTGTGGACACCCGGGGGGAGGGTGACGGTTACGGTGGTGGTAGCAACCTCGCACACATCTGATAAAATATTAGTATACTGATTTATAGACAAGATAGCAACGGGAGAGAAACATACCATCCTGAGCCGAGACGGCAGCAGCGAAGAAGGCAGCAGCAATAGCGAAGAACCTCATTGTGAAAGATGTAGTTTTGATGAAAAAGGTTTGGTAAAAGGGTAGTCGGTGATTGAATGGTAATAGAGAGAGAGTCTTGCGTAAAGAGTGTGAGTTTCTCGTGCTTTGAGAGTAAAGAGTGGCTACAGTAATTACTGTGTATTAAGATCAGATCGTAGATGATGATGAGGATCAAAAGCATGCAGCGAGTCTTCCATCTGTTTATATGATGAGGTATGTAGATTGGCACGGCTCACTTGCTACACATGTCCCTCCTTCTTCCCTGTACCCCTGACCATCAATCAATGAGCCGTGTTGTGGAATGTGAATGGGGGACTCTGCATCATTGAATTTTGATTGCACTGGTTGACGCGCTGAATTTCCTGCGGAGCGATTAAACAACGACGGCAAGGCTACACTGGCCGGCTATGTTCGAGATTGTGATCGTACAGGGGTAAGAATCCCTAACACACCGTCTGCTTTCGCTTTCGTCGAATAGTACATACTTGTAGTAGTTCCCGAGCGATAACGGAGATTATTCACGTTTGACAGCGATCGCTTCACCAGCAATCAGCCGTGTCAATTCACTATTTCGTAATTCTGCTCGTGAATCCTACAGCTTTTCGCAAACCGCCTTTTGCCGTTGATTGGTCGACGTAGTCACTGTCTTCCAACCCTCTTTGACTGACCACCCTTCGTTTTCACAATACGGAGTACTCCGTATTGCAATTAATAACAAGCCGCTCATATAGCCTCTTCGCCAAATTATTAGCTGTGTGCGATGGGTTCACAATGCAGGTACCCCAGAAGCAATCAAGGAATCCATGCAAATTAGCAATCTTGATGAGCGGCCGACCCGCAAAAAAGACGCGCACCCCATCGACCCCATCGACCCCATTTTCTACCCTCTTTTTTCATTGTATCTCCACGTGATGTTGAAACAAGCAGAGAGATTACACCGGAGGATCGTTAATGGTTGGAATTGTGTGGAATTCAGCCAAGTTGAGGCCACCAATCACAAGCAGGGCCAGAGGAGCAGAGAAACGTCATTGCTAACATTCTTGGAAACTATTATCAGGCAGATTAGAATTGTTGTGTAATTGGAAATGTTGGTGGCACAGTTTTGTGCGTTTGTTCGTGCAACTTGCAAGGTACAAGTCACCGAGATTGAGTCGTAGACGGAGCGGTGTGAGCTTGACTGATCATTCCAAGATTGCGAATGTTTGAAAATGTGTCGTTCCACCGGGTCCCCACCCTCTGTGAAGAGTGCGCGCGAACATGTGAATTGGGTAGATATCTACGGATAGTGGTGTGTACTCGTCAGTATCGCGCAGCATAACGTCTATTTTTCTCTCCATCATTGAGATTTGTCCTCACATGCCTCACATGGACAGTGGTCGTGTTCCAAAACCTCGATCGACTCGCCCACCGGACGTTCAAAGATGAAAGGACGTTTGCGTGCGTAGCACCGTCGTAAGTTCGACAGTAGCATCGGACAATTGTTTTCGCATTGTCCGAAGACTGTCTTGTGACGTTCTCAATGTTATAGCTTGTCTTTCTTGCTTTTCCTTAGGCCACCATCAACCGTGCCCGAGCTATGAAACAGGAACATGCCTATCCCGTTGGTTCCGTATTCGCTAATCTGCACAGGACGGTCAAGACGCAAATCATCCGAAAATAGGATGATTTTTAAGCGTGACAAGCAAAAACCAAAGCATGGAAAAGGTGGGGAACCAAGGAATGAGAAGGGGTATCGGATGTCTTTTCCCCAAAACGCATGAGGCTGTCTACAATCACCATTGCGCGGCCTACTTTGTACTCGACTCCGCAACACCTTTCAAAGCCAAAACTAGGATGCAGCATGATATAATATGCTCTTTATGCGACTTCAGCTCTTACTTGACGCGACCCATCATCGTTTCAAACTGCTGCTCCGGATCCAGGACTATGGCGCCAGCTTTTGCCTTGACTTCGTTCAGCATGCTGCGTTCAAAGTCGTCTCTACACCTCAAGACTGCTTCGACCCATCCAATCTGTAAATCTGGATACGTGTATTTGAAATTCTCATAGACGTCGGGTATATTCCGCTTGTCTTCTGACAGGAGGTTCAAGAACATCTGAATGACACGCCATCGTTCCTTAATCTCAGCTCCCGGCGGAAACCTATTGAAGAACTCGAATGCCGTTTGACAGTCATCACGGATCTTGTCGATAAAGGGGTCAGCCCGCTTGATCTTAGCGCCTTTGTTGCGCACAGAGGATAGATAGTGGATCAGCAACTCATCGGCTAGCTGGTCAATCACAATATCGAAGAGGGAGTGATGAGTGATTTCTCGATAGTCAGATACATAGTCGTCAAAGGTCCGAACCATTTGCTCCATGTGACGTTCCGAATACCAATCTGCCGTGAAGAAGACCTTCAAGACGTCGCGGAAGTCAACATAGAAGATGACCTGGCACCAGATGTGAATGCATGTAGTGGCCAAGTCAACGTAGTTGTTCCTCAGCGCATCGATCTGGGTGGTCATGTTTGGCCCGTAGGCTTGGGAGACCAGAGGTGTGATATCGCGTTCGAAGTTGCCCAGGAAGGATACCTGGTTCTCGTCAGACTCATCAATACAGATGATCTGGTCGTTTGCAATGGAGACTAGCCACTGCTGGAAGCCGTCTGCGCCTTCTGTGGAGGAATTTGTCGCCGAATATGTCGCCCGTTCCGTTTCGACCAGAGACTGCCACATGCGCTGGCGGGAAGTCAAAGCTCGGAACATGGATTCAATGACACCCTCTGCAACATCAGTGCGATTACTGTTGGCGGCAACGGACAGATTCTGGCCCAACATGGTCCACATGTCACCCAGGGTCTTTGTCTGGTAGTAGCCATCAGCATTCGGCCCTAGCGCTTCTTCGTCGCGCTCCGCAAACATCTGCTTCTCGCCGGTGGCGATTCGATCCATCCACTCTTCAACACGATCAATAATGATCTGCCTGTAATTGCGGACCAGTTCGGGAACGCGATTGTCGACAACGTGGGGCTGCAGAATTTCCTCGGTAAAGCCAAGCTTGGCCATGTTGATATAGTACTTGTCCACCCAATTTATGATGTTGAGCAGGAACGGAGCGCCCAGGTCTGGGTTATCGGCGAGGTCCAGGAGCCAATCGTGCATATGCTTGTGATATATGTCGACGTACGTCTTGAATATTTTCCACTTCTTGGGCATCAGGGTCTGCATGCCGAGCTTGACGGTATTCAAGTTGTCGAAGTACCATTTGAACGCTTTGTTCAGCTTGTCCGGCTCAGCCATGAACCTCTCGTTGGTCTGATCGAATTTGGCTTTGCAGATGAACTCTATCGATTTGAGGAATTTGTCCTTGTAACCGCGTAGCTCAGTGGACCCTGTGGCTATCGACTTGAAGCGTGCGGCGAGATCCTTGTATTCCCGCTGTGCGTCTTGGAGGGCCTGGGCCTTCGTATCTGACTTCTCCTCCTCTTCGATCACAAGGGCCAGGCGGACCACCATACCATCGTTGCCCGACTGTACCAGTTCAATCAGGTTCAAGCATGCCTCGCCAATGTGCTTGTCGAACCAGTCGATAGTGTCGTCTAGGCGGCCAAAGAGATCCTGCACCGTAATTCCTCCGTCCAGCGGTAGGTTTTCTATCATTTCCATGGAGCCCTCGGAGGCCTTTATCTGACGGATGGCATTGTCCCTCACTTCCCGCAGCTGGGTCAGGCCGAAGTGAATCTCGAGGAGGTTGGGTTGGTTCATAGGGTCCTCGTCGTCCTGGCCGAGCAGGTACTCTAGATTGTCCACACGCCGCGCAAAGGTGTCGATATCGCGCTTCATCGTCTCCACATGCTCGAAGTTCTTGTGCGTCTGCGCCACCAAGTTGATGTGCGGGAAATCCTGGATCATGTTCTGGGCTTCGGCGCATAGCCTGTCAATCTTCATCATCTCCTCCTTGATCAGATTGACGGTGCGCTGGCCGTCCGAGATGCTGGTCATGCCCGTCTGCGTCACCTGCAGCTGCTCGTGGAGGCCATGGCGTAGCTGCCCGTCGACGGCGGCCTTCTTGCGCGTGAATTCGGCCTTGAGGGCGGGTATCTTCTCCAGGTCCTCGGGGTGCCGCAGCAGCTCCGCGAGCTTGACGGTGGCCGACTCGACATCGACCATGGTTATACGGCGGCGGTCAATGGGGGAGATGATACATAAGCACTTCGCGGGTGGTGTTGCGGTTTGGACTTGGCGACCGTGGGTGTCGGACAGGGTACGGAGTACTTTGTAGGGTGGTAGGGCGGCTTTGGCTCCTCCGCTTTTCTGTTCCCCGCGCCGCCGCCACTCGACTCACTCACACTTTTCCCCCCTTCGCTTTGCCCGACTCACAACGCGACCATGGCCGACGAAGAGCTGAACCTCTACGACGAGATCGAGATCGAAGACTGCTTTTACGACGAGACGCTGCAAATCTATCACCACCCGTGCCCCTGTGGCGACCGCTTCGAGATTTCCGTCTTCGACATGCGGGACGGAGAAGACATTGCGCGCTGCCCTAGCTGTAGTCTGATGATACGGATAATATTCGATCCTGTGTGTATTCGAGATGATGGTGAAAGGAGCACGCTGCTGACCCCTCGTAGTCAGACCTCCCGCCCGAACCCAAGGACGATGCGCCACAGACTGCTGCTGTCACTGTTTGAGTGGGCGCACACCATGCAATTACCACACAAATGGTCTAGTGGCCTGGAGAGGTTGAGACTGTACTTGAAGCTCGTTCAAGGCCATTGAAATGGGGAAGCTGTTTTGCTCTGCATTCACCGGCGTTGCATAAGGCATTCTGTAATAAGAAACACCGTGGACAGAGTGAGGTGCATCTCGTCCCCGTAATGCTTTTTTTTTTGCTTTACAGTCATATCCATACAGTCCATTGTCCGAGCTACGAGGCTCGACGCGCTCAGCTCGGCGTATTACCGTCCTGCTCGAGCTCCACGCCCAGTTCCTTCCGCACGACATCGGTCAGGAACGTTCCATCCCGCAAATATACCCAATTCCCCGAACCGCCACCCTCCTTTTGATGCATCGACTCGCCCAGCACAACCCAATCGAAGCGCTTCGGCCCAGAAATAGGGGAGCTGAGCCAGATTTGCTTGTTCGGCGGCTGCTTGTTGAGCACGTAGGTGACCTTTTTGGAAATGATTTTGACTTCGAGCACGCCAGACTGTGATTGTTTGTTAGCCATCACCTCCCGTAGACAAACGAATGAAGCGCATACCGAATACTCGACCTCAATGTCAGGCGTCTCTTCCTGCTTCTCTTCCAGCCGTGCCACCAGTTCATCCAGATACTCATCAGCTCGCTCGTGAAACTCTGTTGTCGTGATATCCGTCGGAACCGTAGGCCGGTCGCTGTTCTCGCTCTTCCGGGGCGGTGGGTTCTCGGTATCCGGCATAATGCCTTTGAAGCTCATCGAGGAATGGAAGCATCGAATAGAGCTGGGAACGCTGGTATTGCCACCCTGCAAGATGGGCACTGCCGAAGCTCGGAGAGCGACGCCATTGGCACGTGTTTGGGCGCGTCCTGGGCCACAAACAAGGCGACGGAGAGCATTGTTGCCGAGGCGAGATACAGACTTCATGTTGATGTTGATGATGGACTGGTGCGGGGCTGGGGAGAGTATAAGGGGGCACGGGGGGTGTTTGTGATGCGGGCGGAGGAGAGCTTGATTCCTGTTCAAGGAAGCTCGGGCCGTTGACGATCAGATCCCCCGCAGTTTTCCGCATGAGAATGCCATAAGAACTACTCCGTACACCGTCATTGCATAGAACAAGTGCACTATAATTATAGTAGGCGTATGCGATAACCATGATCAATGCGGTTCTCGTCTTCAACAATGCCGGCCAGCCGCGCCTGACGAAGTTTTACACACAACTTGTATGCGCTCACATTCCTGGGGAAGGTCGAGGGAGCTGACGGCAGATAGGAAACCAGCGTGCAACAGCGTCTGATATCGGAGATCTTCACCCTCGTCGCCAACCGCCCAAGCTCAGCATGTAACTTTCTTCCGTGAGTTCTGACTTTTGGCGTCTTCGAAAGCGTCTGTTCATCTCTAAACTCTTCAGCCTCCCTCCCCTCCTGGCGAACAGCAGCAAATCCTCCACCCCCACCACACCCCACAACGACACGCCTTCCCTCGTAACCTATCGCCACTACGCAACCCTCTACTTCATCATCATCTCCACCTCGACGGAATCGCCTCTTGCGCTCCTCGACCTCATCCAAGTCTTTGTGCAAGCCCTCGATGGCCTCTTTGAAAACGTCTGCGAACTGGATCTGATTTTCAACTTTGAGACGCTGCACGCGACCTTGGGGGAGATGGTGGTTGGCGGTGTAGTGGTCGAGACGCAGCTTGACAAGGTGGTGGAGGGGGTCAAGGCCCAAGGGACGGTTGCAAAGAGGCCTGTCAATGAGGGGAAGGGTGGTCTAGGCGGGGGATTGAACTTTGGGGGATTTGGGAGGGGAGACGGCGTGTGGGCTGGCCGGTGAAAAGAGGCGAGTTCGAAATGATGCAGTATGCGCATTCATGACGCCTTCGAGATTATGAGGGGTATGCGAGGCGTTATCATGGCTTCTAACGACCTCATGTTGCACCAAGTCGATGACTCTGTTATCCTCTGGGGGCGATCACATGCAGACGGCCTTTTGCGAATCATGGATAGAATCGCATTACACGCCTTCATCTGGACGGATGTACCTATACCCTGCGATTTGCCTTATGATAGATTGATATGGGAGGAGAGGCATCTGCTCTTTCGTATACATCTACACATTCCACCGAAATAATCAAATTATCCTCCGTAGTATGGAACAAAGATGGAAATGACGCCACCAGATGCGTCTTCGTTCCACCGTTACGCGACCACATTGCGTATCTACAACAAGAACATGTTTTCCACAAGCCTCGAAGTAGCATTGGAACTGCAACCCTAATAACAACAAGTCAAACTCGATCTCCTAAATCATACACATCCAGACAGTTGACAGACACATGTATGTATAGATGTCTGGTGATTTCCATAACGTTTTACTAACCAGCGTGAATGCACCTATGCTCTTAACAACACCTACACGAACGAGTAATCAATAGCCACGCCCACACAATAGATACATATAAACAAACATTGAACCTTTGAACATCAAGTTCATCAATCGTTGTTTCAATTGTTCCCAACACGTTGAAACTTAACGGTGCTGACTTACTATTCCTTCACCTCCCCTCCCCTCCCCTCCCTTCCGCCTTCCCTACCCTCTGTGCCTCCACCTTCACCCCACCCAAACAAACAATACAAATCCTACCACGGCTCATCAACGCCCACCACACCCCCCACAACACCGATCCACCAAACCCAACAATCAATACACCCAACCACCCAACCCATCTTCCCTTATATATACAACCCCCCCGAATCGACGAGGCGAATGATGCGTCGAGCGGGTATACGCGGACCATACGGAGTAGATGACGCGTAAATACCAGGTACCTCCTATGGGAACCAGGTCCAAGCGACTCCGTACCCAGTATCCAACAACACCCACAGTACGTACCGATAAAGAACAACAACGACACAAAGACATTCAAGTCCATCAAGTACATGCACGTACATACAACATTGCACAACAGCGAGTCTTATAACAAAGTATGTACGATATTCAACCAAGTTGCAAAGACGATGATGAACAGATAATAATACAAGTCATAACTTCGTAGCCCACCACCCAGTCCAACACTTGTCTTGTTTATAATTCATTTGTATTTGATAATTCAATGCGTATTCCAATTCACACTCTCCCTTTGATTAATCATCTCTCTCTCTCTCTCTCTCTCTCTCTCTTGCTCTATTGGGTATCTAGGATAATTATCTTGTCTTTCGCCTTCTCCCTCTCTCTCGCTCGCCCCCCCGTGTGTAATTGTAATCCCCCGCAAAGCAAGTGCAAATGGAGATGCAAACGCCCGCGGCCTTGTATTTGCAGCCGAATTCCTTGATCCTAATATGAAGCCATACCCAAGGTATCATCGCAATGTCAAACAATGGCCCCCCAAAAAAATTAACCTTTAATAAATGCTTTAATCCTATGCTTTTTGCTTCCTTCTCGTCTTGTACACACCCACCCTGTGATGCGCTGGCCGTTCGACTCTGCTGGCCGCGAATCGACAAGCTAGTTGCCTCGAGGTAAGGCTAGGGATATATATGGTCATGCTCAGTGCCTCGTGATATCTTGTGTAAAATTATTATCAGAGGCATGCTCGTGGTGTAAACGTATGCCTTAATCAGTCCTCTTTCAGCCATCTTCCCCGTCCAGCAGACTGAGCAGTACCTTGTTGTTGTCGATCAAACCATCGAGGAAATTGGCTGCCTCGGTCAGAACACCGCTCTTACTTAACCCGCCATTCCTGATCTCGGGGACCAGATCGTGCAGGTCATCGAAGCCGCGCTTTATGAGATTCCGCCGTTTCTGCTCGGATAATATGTGGTTGCTACGTTTCTGCTCTTCTGATAGGTTCTCGCGCTGCATCTTTTGACCGGCTATTGAGCCCTTCTTCTTCCTACCCCCTCGGTCGTCTATGGAAGCATTGCGGCTCTTACCGCCAGCCACCAAAGCACTTTGCTTCTTTCCGTTCTTTGGCACGGGCTTGGTCTTGCGCTTCTTCCTCGTATGTCTGTCTTCGTCGTCATGCTCAGACTCCTCGTCCGACTGTCCCTCCTCGTCACTCGGCATATCGACTAGCAGGCTAGAAAAATGGACGTGACCGGTCGGACTTTGACGCTTCATGCCGTTCGTGCTGGCGGGCGGTGGAGCCAGGGGCGGTTGAGCAGCATGGTGCAATGTGTGCATCAAGCGGTTGGTCACATGTTCCTCCGTCTCCTCCTTCGACGAGACGTGAAAGCCTGTCTCGTCGAAAGACCTGTCGGTCCCGTATGTGTATGTCCTCTTCAAAAGTGGTCGTCGCGGGGCGAATTCGCGTCGATGAGCTTCGTGTCGCTCTCGTGCCGGGCTGGCGACAAATTGGGCAGCGAGCTGAGCGTCGACGGTTCCGCTGGCATCATGATTCGGTAGCAAGGCAGCGAGTTGTTCGTTTATGAAGCCGTTCGAGGTCTGAACTAAGGGCATGGTGGTCGTGAATGGCGGCGAAGTATTATTGTTCATGGGATTACTCGACATGGCGGCACTCGAGGAAGGCAGGGCATGGAAGCTGTGTGCGCGGCCATTCAGATGGGGCATCTGGGCGTTGTGGAACAGCGTCGAAGCAGCCTGCATGTCGTCCGGGGTGGTGAACATGTGATTGTGGGTGTGGTTGTGGTTGTGATTTGTCTGCGGTATCGCGAAGCCGTGATCGTTCGGGAGGCCGTGTTGAAGCTGCGGCTGGTCGGGAACGGTGGTGGACATGCTGTGTATGGTGGCGGGGGGCACGTTGAAGCTCCAGGAGAAGTCGTCGGCGGCATCTTTGAGCTCGGGGGGCGGTATGAAAGCCGAAGCATCCGTCCAGCCGGTGCTGAAGAAGTCGGTCAGCTGCTGACTCTCCATCTCGCTCAGGAGCGACTGGCCTGTGTTGTCGAGGCCGGCGGGTTCGCCCCCGAGGAAGTCGGAGGAGAAGGTGTCTGGGCGCGTGATCAGTACACGATATATCGTTCCTCCTCCACAGAGAACAGGCGTATGGTGATGGGCACTCACAGCCAAACGGCGGGGGGTCTTCGTCGTCCATGGCCACGCGCAACAAGCCTCTGGGTCTGCCTGTTCCCTCTACTCGCGCCAACGCCGTGTGCGAAGGTAACGTAACCGTCTCCAGCTTGTCAGTGCGAGGCGCCTCCTCCTGCTCATTATCTGGCTTGGTGCCAGGCCAGCGCTTGGGGTGGTGGCGATACCGAGGCGCGAGATTGAGAGTGCCGGCGCGAGTGCGATTGCGCGAGTGGACGTGAGAGAGAGAGGGCGGGCGCGAGTACGATTCACGGTGAACAGTGCCAGTGGCCGGATTTGGATATGAGCAGGCTTCGCTGGAGTCGCAGTGGATCGCTCTTGAGGACGGGGCATATACCGCTATGTGGGGAGCGGGGCGAGAGCACAGTTGCGACTGGTGAACTCGTCTTGTTGGGAGCTGTTAGTGTGGTAGGCGTACTGTGTATAGAGGTAGAGGAGCTGCAGCCATCACATGCAAGAAACGAAACAGAGATGAAGAAACGGACGGTTCCGTTCGCAGTCAGCCGACACGTGCCGAGCAGAACACACGCCAGTCATGTTGATCATGGATAACTATATTGTAAGTCCGTACTCAAGTAGATAGATCGGCCAGGGCGAACTCGGCATGTAGCTGTAGTTACAAATACATACGTTACCTGTGGCAGCAATGTACTCCGTATATGCGATTATATACCTACCATTCACTCCTTGGGAAGCCGATGTAGAAGATACTATGCACGCATCATCCATTTGACCATTCATGTATATACAACCACAATCCGCCTTGATTGAAAACCTCGTCAGCCCAAGACACAAGGGGCATCTTGTCCGTCCGTGGCACATACATGTACATATACCAGACATATCGACAATGATTACAAGAAGAATACAGCCATACTCCATACATAATCAATATAGGTAATACTACATACATATGTAGCCATGTCCCTGTCCTCCCACTGAGGTCAGCTCGTTTCCCCTCCCCGCAAAACGTCCCGCTTCCAGATAGTAGGCTCCTCAAACGTTTCGTTTGGAAGTGTACCAGAGATCTCTCTTGCCAAGGTCCCTCTGTTCGTGCACTCTTCAGCCACTTACCAAGTATCCGTCGACTTGCCCCCTAGGATGGTCCATCGGACACCTATCATCACCACGGCTGAGCACACACATACACCCACACACACGGACACACGGACAGTGGCATACACTCGCGGCCGTCCAGGTTCGCTGCTCCTGCGATGATGACATCGCGCAGCACCACCGCTGTACACACGTACACGCGTCTGCCAAAGCCGTGAGTGGTTTCACCTTTCTGCCAACCCAAAACTCGGCGCCATGAGACCGAATGCTTCAACGGGCTGGAGCCAGGCTGATCTGGCTGCGTAGACTAGCCACCGCCTATATACTGGGTCTGCTGTCTAGCACTGGTCCCAGGGTCCTCACCCTTCTTCTGCTCGTTGGGGGGCGAAAGCTGTCCCCATTAGCCGCCGGGCGCCAGGTATGTGTCTGCATAGGTAGCCAAGTGCCCTTCCTAGGTACCTGCGGTCCTGTTATACGAAGTAGTTCTTCTGCGTCTCCTGACCTGCATGCAAACATAGCTGGCCAGTCTTTTGCGACAGGCTCTGTCCATTCACCGCTTTCCGTTCTTCTGCGCATCGCTGGTCGGGGGCTCGACTCTACTTCACATTCCTCTTCAAGAAGCCCTGCTTCGACTTGTGCGGCTCAGCCCTAGTCGGATACCTGCACACGCTGTTGCGCCTCTTGCAAAGTTTATTGCTGCGTTGATATCGGCGTCGCTGTCCTTCACATTGGTAAATGGCGGTCCTCCAAGGTCTCCGACCAGGCCAACAACCCAGCCCTCAACCCATCTACAATTCCTCAAGCCTGGCCCATTCGACGAACCTCCAGAGCGAGACTCCCATGAAATCGACCATGCCACTCTCCATGCGCGATCCCTCTCGAGGGCGGACCTCCCCGGGCGGACCATGGACCTCACCCTCTTCGCCGTGATTCGGGCCACAGATGTCCTCATCAGTAGCGCATGGGATCGTCTACCTCTTCGGCCAAGTTCTAAACTATGCAAATTACCCGGCCTTGCACCACCCCTACTGTTCTGCTTCTCGGTGGCCACAATCATGCATGCCTGGTTCTACAGCCCGAGCCGTCTCCCACATTCCTACAACATGTGGATTTCAAGCGCAGCCCGTCTGGACCACCGACTCCTACTCGTGCTTCGACACGCTCGCTACGGCACATGGGTATACGGACAGGATACAGCCATGGCCGACCTTCTCGGCTCCATGTGCCACGACTACGGCCTCCCGGAAGAGTGCGGAGACCCCGCAAAAACAAGCCCAATACCGTGCGAATTGGTGCACATGGGCTGCGGCAAGAGTTGTGAGAAACACGCTCTCGTCCGCTTCTATAGAGGCTGGTGTTTTGCGGCCAAGATCCACGCGCCGATTCAACTTCTTGTTTTGGCAAGGCACGCGAAGAAGACCGCGAGGTCAGGTGACAGACTTGCAGGGTTAACGGGGAATGTCGTGTTGAAGGCACTGGTGGACATGTCTAGAGGGTCAGCGTTTCTGGGCGCCTTCATCGCCTTCTTTTACTATGGCGTATGCTTGTCCCGGACACGCCTGGGACCCAGGCTCTTCTCATACAAGACCGTCACGCCGCAGATGTGGGACTCTGGCCTTTGTGTGCTGGGCGGCTGTCTCCTCTGCGGAGCCTCCATCTTCGTCGAGCAGGCACGCAAACGCATGGAGATTCTGCTCTTTGTCCTCCCTAGAGCCGCTGCGACTTGGTTTCCTCGTCGTTATCTACCTGAGAATAAATGGAAAGAACACGCAGCCTTTGCATTGAGTGCCGCCATTGTGCTTACCGCAGCTCAGGAGAATCCGAGCAGAGTGAGGGGTGTATTCGGGAATCTACTCAGTGGTATTATGAAATCGGATTGAAGGGATTTTTTTCATTCAAGAATTGAATTTATTTGTATTATTATTATTGTTGTAGATTTTTGTTTGATAAGGGGCTTCTGCTGCTGTTGCTGCCCTTTGCGTGTGTATTACTAGGACTTATAGTCTCTAGTCCCGTTTCCTGTTCGTTCCGTTTCCTGTTCGTTCCGTTTCCAGCTCTTGTGTCGCTGTTATATCGACTCATTCCATGCCAACTACCACCATCACACCATCACTACGACTAATTACTATGTACAAGGAGTGTATATATTACCACATCTCCGCCCCTCCCTCCCTCCCTCCATCATCCCAGGAAAAAAAAACCCCCCAAAAAAGAACGCCAATCCCATGCTCCAAAATGTGGTATCTCGTAGTTACACGCAAGAGAAAAAAAACCCAAAAAACAAAAAAAAAGGAGAGAACCGAACCCCCTTATTTCTCTTCCAAAGTCAACCCAAACCCAAAAAGAAATGGGAAAAAACCTTGACCATTGTTTGTTTCAATACTGGCTCCTCATTCCTCATATATCCCGTCCCAAAGCGGACTACTCTTCCTCCGATGCGCCCTCATCTTCCCGGCAGACCCAACTACACTTCTCAACGGCCATTCCCTCGACGTCCTCCGCTTCGTTGTCGCCGCCGCTGCCACCGGCTCCGGATACCGCGAAAGGCTCGTGTTGCCGTAGAGTCCATCTTCGACGTCGACGTACCCGCTGTGGGAGTATTCGGCGCCGTAGTCCTCGATGTAGTCGTAGCTGAAGGGGTTGCTTGGGACGCGGTGCGGAGAGATGGGTGAGACGGGGGAGGTGGGGGGGATTTCGTCGGGTTGGTGGGTGAGGGAGAGGGAGGACGTGGTGGTGTTGGTGGTGGTGGGGTTGCTTGTAACTTTTGTTGAGGTTGTTGAGGCGAGGCCGATGGAGCTGCGGGTGCTGCCACTGTTGGTGTCGAGTAGGGTTTGGCGGGCTAGAAGTTGGGTGGCGGAGAGGGCGGCGGGGCTGGTGGGGATGGAGGGGAGTGATGAGGTGGTGCCGATGGGTTTGCGTTTGATTCGGGGTTCTGGGGTTTTCATTGCTGTTGTTGCTGTTGTTACTATGGGTAGATTGTTTCTCGCTGGGCTGTCTTTTCGACATGTTTGGCGGCCTAGGATTGGTGAGTCTTCTAGGTCGCATGGTTCGGAGACTTCGGCTACGGAGCGGAGACTCTTGTAACTTGTTCGCATGCCTCGGGCTCGGTTTGACGAGTGGGTGTGGTAGGGGGTTAACAAGGGGGTGGGGGAGGGTCTTGCAGTTCCAGATTTGATGTTGGATGCGAGGTGGGTGGGTTTTGGGTCATTGATAGGTACTGGAATCCAGGAATTCGAGTTATTGTATGTGTTGTTTGTGGTATATGGACTGTTCAGCGCATTTGGATTGGATGTCGGTGTCCTTGAAGGGTACTGTGTACCCATCATGTACGGATTGTGCAGTCCTAGGCCTGTAGTCTCCATGGGATCTATACCTTCATCTTCCCAGTTCGAGTCACCGTTACCCATCTCTTGCGCCGTGGAATTCATGTGTCGTGTCAAGGGTGTTTGGTGTTCCAGGCTTTCGGCGGACTTCTCTTGGAACGCAAAGCGTGGGATGAAGCCTGGAGAAGAAGGGGGGATAGATCCCGCGATCTTCTTGCGGCGCCGACGGAGGAGGAAGCAGCAAGCAAAGAATACGGCGACAGCACCGAGAATACCAATAGGAATGCCAATGCCGAGACCCATCTTCTGGGAGCGCGTGAGGCCCAAGGTACTAGCTGTCGGAGCTTCGGGGTCGGATGTCGGAGTGAATGTAGGCGCGGATGAAGACTTGCTTGTATGCGACTGAGACGACCTATGTGATGGAGATGGTGTACTTGATTGTGTCGAAGATGAAGACGAGACCGATGTTGCGAAGCCCGACGAACTACTCGTAGACGTACTACTCCCTCCCCAACTCGGGGCCGCACTAGGCGTCCATGACCATTCACCAGACACCGTACTTGGGTCTCCTGGCCATCTGGTCACTGAAGCACCACCACTCGCACCCCCACTCCCACTTGCGCCAGGCGGTGGAGTCGGCTTCGCAGTAGCGGGACCAAACTTCTTGATGAAATATGCCTGAACATCTTCAGGCAAATTATTGAACCAGTCCGGTCTCTTATCCTGTGAGAACTCGCTACGAATCATGCTCGAGACAGCAGGGACATTCGTAGCAGCGACCTGGCGAAGTGAGGCCGGGATGGCAGTCAAGAGGATTTGAGCGAGCGAAACGCTACCAAGGTGTTACTTCTTTGCAATGATATACAGTAGGGAGAGTAACTTACGCATCAGGATCCTGCCTTGCGATTAAATATCCAACTTCTTCCACACTCGGCGCAGGTGTGATCAAGGGAGATACGGCACTCAGTACCATACCCTCTCCAAACAACACCCAGCCCACCGTAAGCGCCCTCAATAACGAGTGCATCTCCAACCCTCCCAAGCAAATGTGATGGTCAACAACAAAAGAAAAGGAAACACGAACGAAAAAAGGAGTTCGATATCTGCTTCAAAGCACGTCAATCTCTCAACGCTATGAAGCCATGGCAATCATGTCTGTGGATACCATTTTTCCCCGGGTGGCCAACTCTCCCTTCTTTTAACGCCTTGCCTGTGGTGCCCATGTCTCTGGCGTGAGCAGAAACGATTGGATGCTGCAGAACTACGCACCCGCGGTGATCGTTTGGCCACGACTAAAGGCTGTGCACACGGCTGCTTGACTGCATGCAGCAAAGCGAGGCGTAGATCGGGATGATCAGGGTCTAAGGATAACATGGCATTTGAGAGGTTTGCCCCTACCAGCCACACTGATCTATCTTATTCCATCCAGTCAGATATGCAATTGTTCCGATCCTTGAAAACACGGGAGTGTCTCAGTGGTTCGGATATCTAAACTGCCGGTCATGGCTACGCAAGTGTGGCGACAAGTGTGGCGGTACAGCTGCCGGGTAAGGACCGATGTTACGACTAAGCGCGGGAGAGAATCGCTTCGAGTAAAGCGATGACCTAGCTTGCGGGTTCGATGGGCTGGGATTTTGCAGGTTCTGAAATGTTGCCAATAACGTCAAGTGAGAGTAGTGTGCGTTGTGATGGGGCAGAAGTCATTGCCTTGCATAAGTCGGCATACTTGGATATATAGACATCTAAGGACATATTTTTAGAAGCCAATCACGGGGATTTAGGTGAAATGATCGGACGGGATCATGATAATGAAGCGATCTCTTGACGAGAACGTATCTCCAATGGATAAATGAGGATTACGTCGAGGCTGGTGTAGAAGTAGACGGTGTGTTTTGTGGGTTTGCTGCAATCTTGAGCGGACGACCCAATGAGAGTGGCAAATGGTGTATACTACTACTACTATTGATATAGCCAGGGGATTGAACTTAATTTAAGAAAAGGCGCCGAATTATTCTCTTGCAACGTGTCACGTGCATATGTGCAAGGAATTCGCAAAACTAATAGATATCATCATATATTCTAATGAACTTGAAGTGAGCTCTCGTCAGTCAGTGACGTCATATGTTAATATCCACCAACTAAACGCGAAACTCCCTCTCTTTCCTGCTCATTCATCCGCTTCATGGAACATCTCACCGATCCTCTCATAATGTCAGACTGGCATATCGAACACGATTCTGCTCGCTCCTACCTACGCGCTTGAACACCACACAACTCTCCTCTCTACCATGGGCAGCGTCTACAAGGCGCGACTACTCATAGTCCAATGCAATAGGAGAGAGAATAAATTGGAGGAGTCTTTCAATTCGCACTTGACAGCCTTATGCTCAATAGTAAAGTTACAGTTCTCGTCTTTACCGCAGAGCTCAATCTAATAACCAATGCTTGTATCATTATACGTCCTACTAACAGTTCCACCGTGACTAAGCCTAAAAGCCGCGCAATCTATTCCAGTAACTAACATTAGAGTTGACACAATTTGTCCGGGAGTTGGAGAGACAATAACTCCGTCCTGCTGAAGATGAGCGATGGTGTAGGTTGGTAGTCGACAGGAAGAAAGTCGCCGACTTTGAAGCGTAAAAGGTCCAACAACTGAGCGTCTCCACCACCGATTCTCCACGATAAAATTTCCATTGTACGGCGCAACTAAGTGATCCCGTACTGACGCCGCCAGCCTTCATCTCAAACTCAGCCCTAACGTCGAGACCATCGACCTCAAAAGCCACAGAATCAAAATCACACGCCCAAAAACCCCTAGTAACGTTACTGCACCTACTTGTATACAACCTGCTTGCTCTGCTGGGAGTACGTAATGGTGGGCTTTCCACCCTTGTTGTTCACTAATTCAAGCGTGTCGCATAGATCCTCGTGAAGATCCGGCGGAACAAACGTCAGCACATCTTGTAACGGACTGAGAACAAAGGAAAATCAGCTTTCATTCATTTTCAACCCATTGAGGTGCTTTTAGACGTGTAACGTAGCAAGCAATACAGGAGCAACACACCAGGAGGACGTTGACCAACTAATGTCGTTACCTCCGTCATGTATTCAGTCCGGCAATCGCGGCAAGGTATAATCAAGAAATGTAAATAAAAGTTAGGTTAATTAAGAAAATGATTAGTTCGCTCCATTAAATACACGATTCCGTACTTCTAAAGAAAGACTAACTAATTTATCACTAACAAAAAGTGCAATCTTTCGCAACAAAAGACTAATTCCTACAAACATCCACTAACTACAGCTTCTCCAAGTTTGAAAGAAAAGATTATCCAAGAAGACAGAAATCCCCCATCATTATTCTAGAAAAAGAAAGAAAAAGTTGACTCAAGAAGGAGAAAAAAAAACACCAATAACCAATCACCTCATCCCACTCACTCTACACTTTCTAAAAGTGCCGCCCTCGTATCTATCACAACCTCGGCGCTTCCCCGGAAACCCACGCTCTTCACAGTTCCCACTCTCCCCATTTGAAAACAACAACACAGGTCGCAACGACCAGCCCAATGACCAAGATCACGAAAGCCCACCCCATGATCTTACTTCTAGAACTCATGGTCTTGTTGCGCACTCTCACAAACCAAGCCTTGACACCACCGGGTGCCGTCACCACCTGCTGAGCCTCTTCGTCCTTTGTCCGAACATTGGCTTCCTTGTCAGGCCGAGCGCCATTGTGCTCTGTATGATAGTTTACGAGCTTGCCCATCGGGTGTTCGTGGGAAAAACGTTTGGCGCCGAATTCCGTCGGATCAGTCGGGCTCGGTAGCTGGATGTGGAGGACGTTGCCAAACACGCCTGTTCTCACAGTGGATCGTGAAGCTACGTCGCGTATGTGCGCATGATGAGCCTTTCTTTCCATTTCGCCTCCGGTGCAGAACTTGTTCAGACGCTCTCCTAGCTCACCTTCTGGGATCATGATCCATTCCTCGTATTCGGCTTTGTCGATGTACTCCATGGGAATTTTGCGCCGTTTGATGTAGGGGATGATCTTCACCCACGGTGTAACAGCGTCGGGGGGATCGGCTGCGACCATGGCTGGATTGCCAGTACGTGACCAATTGATAGCCAGTCGAACGAAATCGAACAGTCCAATGGCCGTACGCTCAGGCGCGATATTGCCGCCGTTGTTCTTCCAAAGTACGAGTTTGCCATCAACGGGATCAAACTTGTTCAACATCTCCTGGATTGGCCCTTCGTCTTGCTTGACGGGCTGCGCAAGGAAATGCAGCATCAATATGATGGCTTTGTCAAGAAACGACATCTTATCTGGATTCAGTATCATAATGCCGTGTTCGTTGGTGAATAGTTCATTAGGGAGAACGCTGGCCTTATCACGCAATGCAACAAGTTGGTCCAGGATTTGTCGCGTAGCGAGGAGATATGGGATTATCTTGCAGACACTGAAGAGCTCCCCAGCTTCTTCATCGATCGCAACGACATTGTAGTTGACATCCTTGGGAGCATTGAGGGGGGCTCGGTTGAGTTGAATTTGGGCAGGATGATCGGTGTGGTCCCCATAAAGATCTAGCTTGTGTCTTCTAGCTAGCATCAATTTGGGGTTCGGTCTCCTGCCAGGAATGCCGTAAGGTCCAGGGGTTCCATATGCATTGAATGGAACGAATGGAGGAAAATCTGGGGAGGAGGCTGGACTGCCGCCATCGTTCGATTTGTTTGGCAGCCAAGGAAGCATACCTGCAGGCATCTTGCCAGAAGCGACATGATCGTATATATCAGACGGCGTTGTAGGATAGCCATGCCAAGGAACCGCTTGAGATACGGTACTACTGGCGGGGGAAGCGTTGGCGTAATGGTTCGTTTGCGGGCTATGGACAAGCTCACCGCGTTTCTGACGAGACGAGGGACCGACTTGAGCCTTATCAAGTTGCTTCGAGGCTCTTCGACTGCTGCTAGACCGAATGGCTGCCTTTGGGGATTTTGTATGAGCGCTAGTTCCCTCAGGAGCGATCTGCTTCGTGTCACTGGGCAGATCGAGTTGGAATGATACTGTTTTCTGTTTCTTGCTAGCTTGATGGAATGATTCCTGGTTATCTTGTTCGTCCGTAGCCTGTTTCCCTTTTTCGGGTCGAACGACCTGCGTTGCAGGAAGTTTCTCTCTCTGGCCTGCTTGCGAAAGGTGCGGCATCAGATCGTTGCCCTTTTCCTGCTGGTAACCCCTTGGGCCAGCAGGTATTTTTCGGCCCATCGGTACATCGGCCTTGCGGTCTGCAGATGATGGCGGTACTTTGGGGGTATTATTATCCATCATGAAGTCCATCTGCTTGAGGTCAGCGTTGAGTTCAATCGACAATGGATCGTTCGGCTGGGCTCACTTGTGACTAGCCAGGCCAATTCAAAGAACCAGTGAAAGGCAATTCGGTTGACGGCAAGAAAGCGATGGGAGCACAAAAAGGTGTGCTTGTAAGCGTGAAGGAAGGGAATAATGAAAGCGATGTCGATGTTGAGGTAGGATGAAGTCAATCCTCTGCCGACACTCCTTTGTGAGCGCGGGGTTTAAAAAGGGTTGGGAAAAAATGACCGGTACACTGGGAGAGGAGGCCAGTGGCCGGAAGAGCCTTTATTTGAAAAACAGTTCCCATTGAACCACGTGGGGTTCATAAAGTGGAATCAAGCACACATTACTATCGTTGGTGGCGACCAATTGATGTGCATTCACTTGTCATCTTTCAACAATTTGGCATCCTCAATGGCTGCTCTCGCAATCTTCTTGAGCACGACCTTGAATTCGGCTTCGCGAAAGCGTTCCCAACGATCCAACCCCTCGTTCGCCTCGATCGATAATGTCTCGTAGCCTTGCTTGATGACGCTATTGACCTCGCGAGGGCTCAATATTTTGTTCCGCGTCTTTCCTTCGCCGCCTTCAAGTAAGGCATGGTAGTGAGCTGATATATTAACTAGCGTTTGCATCGATGTGAAACTACCTAGTTCAAAAGCGTCCCTGAATTTGGCGAGGCTGTCGCCAGTCTCTACCAGCTTGTAGAACAGGTCGTCGTATGAGGCTGGGTCAGGCAAAAAGTTCTCTCCGCTGGATAAAGCAAATGCAAGGAGATTTACAAGCAGATCGACCATATTGGACGATCGGTGTATGGATCGAATATCGTCGACATATGTGGTTAGGAAACGGAAAAAGGAGAGCAGTGTGCGCCACACCTCGGACCAGTGATATGTAATGCGAAGTTTTGTATGGCTAAGATACGATAAAATGCGCAAGAGCACACCCAGGCAAAGACTAGGGCTTATTAGCATTCAAACATAGTGTATTGGCGTGCACTTACATGTAGTAGTCAACATCCAACCTTCGGCGCAGATTGTGATTAATTCCGTCAATCACAAGATCGATCACAGCCGACACAGGGGCTCGTTCACCCTTCACGAGGGGGAGAAAAGGTTGTCGTTGTCGACACAATCGCACGGTAAGTTTGCTTTCGTCGCTGCAGAGGCGCTTGAGAAGAGATTGATCTTCGACTAGGATCTGCAGTGTGAAGAGACTTAGATAGGTGTATAGCATAGCCCTGTAAGAGCGATGTGCATGCTGGAAGAGATATGAGGTTAGTGAGAGGAATGCGCTTAACGGAGACGGATCGCCTTTGTTTGGGGCTGGCGTCGACAGGAGATTGAAGCAGAAGACCTTGTTTGCATTGGCAAAGTCGTAGGTTGAGAGCAACACTCCAACTTCGGGACCCGGCCTATCATGACAGTGAGCGACAAGCATATGGTTTGAACAAGGGTCACATACAAAGCTGCAAACAACGACTTGGATTCTTCCAAGCCTGGAGTCGGCGTCGAGGGCCGTGAGGTCGGGGACAACACTCCCAGCCCAATATAGCTCAACGTTGAGCCAAGAGACCATGGCTCTGGCATGTCCTCCTGAATCGCCACATAGGCGTCTCTCATCCTTGTGCAACTTTCCCCAAAGCTTGTGATGATCTTTTGTATGATGATATCGTTTACGAAGTCATCCAGCCGCAGCTTATACGGGTTCTGGAACTCGAATTTGTTGTAGTTGACGAGCAAGCCAAGAAGGTAGAGTGCAGGCAGGACCTGGGTGCTATCCTCGCAATCTTGAATAAACTACCGAGTATGAGCAAGTTTCTCCAAGCCGAGTCCATGGCCCTACCTTCATGAGCGAGGGGAACAAGTCTCGATGGGTAAAGTACGAGGGCAGTGCCGTGTGGAAACCGGCGGCCGTTACGGAGAGGGTTGTTCGGACAGCCTTGAGTCGTAACGATACTATACAGTCCCATCAGCACAACACAGTCTCGAATCTTCCGACTACGCCAACCCACTTGTTCTCCCATTCCGTATGACGGTATCGAGGGTAGCGACGAATTCGGACATGACGACATCGGCATCGTTCAGTCCGGCGAGGACGGCGATGATGTCGGAGCTTGGATTCGTGTACTTCTTCGTGAGGGCGGCATCTAAGAACACCGTCAAGGTCTGGTCTGTGAGCCAGCGATTGTACGACGGGGTCCGGGCCTGTCTACCTCCAATGCGATCTCATCCGAGGGCACTGACGCCTGCTTTATGCGCGAGATGGCTTGCTGGAACAGCTCTTGCGAATGCGCCTGCAGATGAAGCATCTCGTCGGGCAGAAGGCCGTCAAGAATGCGCTTCAAGCCGGCATTGTCGGGTCGGTGAAGGAAGAATTCTTCCCAGAAACCCTCGGAAAGCTCAACGTCCTCGTCATCTTCCTGTACTTTGTTAGCACGCCGTCGCGAGGTGTTTGCGGGGGGGCACTGGCACGTACTCGGAAGAGTGTCTCATAGAGTCGAATAATTTTGGGCTGAAAGGTCTCAGGCCGCGAGACCTGTGTGAGTGGTGAGGGCTCCATGGTGGATTGTCGACGTAAATGATGCTTGAACACAGGCCTTTGGGCTATTTACGTTTCGGCGTCGGTATCGCAAGCTTCCTACGCACACAAAATACTTCGTATCTAGTAGGATAGGTATGTACGGAGTAACTAGGTACGTAAATGATAGCTCGGGCCGCCCCACGCTCAGAACAGGCCGTGTACAACCAATGAACACCACAACCTTCACACATATTGCCAGATTCGGCTGAGAAATTCTACTTGTCCTCTATAGACACTATATTATTGTATTTCATCTCACTTGTAACGTTGTGGCAGATACCCTTCCCAATCGCCGTATCGCGGGGTAACTCCTTCTCTTCCCATTGAACAAGTACACCTAATCTCAACCTATCTTCACTCGCTCCAACATCAAATAAGCCTCGAGATCCAAAAGCATGACTCAACTCCCTCTTCTCCTCGGCATATCCGGTCCCTCCTCCTCAGGCAAAACAACCCTCTCTCGCCTCCTTCGCGACATCTTCCCACCCCACCAACTCACTATCCTCCATCTTGACGACTTCTGTAAGCCACCCAGCACACGCACCCAAAAGCAAAAACCCTAATAACCACACCTCAGACCTCACCGATACCGAAATACCCACCAAGAATGGTATCCAAGACTGGGACTGCATAGAATCCTTAGACCTACCACTCCTCCGCTCAACCCTCGCCCACATCAAAGACCAAGGAACAATCCCTTCAACTTTCACTAGCAAAGAGGACCAAAACAGTGTCGGCCCCCACAATGTTCCTGAATCTCTCATCTCTAACCTACAATCCCGTGTTCAGGCTCTGGTAAAAGACAAACAGTGGACGCGTCGAATCATCATTGTAGATGGCTTTCTTCTTTTCAGCAACGAAATGAGAGACATTCGGTCGCTCTTCGATGTGCGTCTGTTTCTGAGGACGAGTTATGCGACTGCAAAGAAGAGGAGGGAGGCGAGGAGCGGTTACGTTACGCTGGAAGGGTTCTGGGAGGATCCCCCGGGCTATGTGGATCAGGTTGTATGGCCAAATTATGTGGCCGATCATAAATTTTTGTTCGAGGGGGGCGATGTGGAGAGTGATTTGGATAGGAATGTTTGTAGGGAGATTGGGATCGAGGGCATGCCGAGGGAGGGGGAAGGCGATATGGGTGCGTGCTTAGAATGGGCGGTGGGGGTTTTGGAGAGGGTTGTAAGGGGAGAGGCATAGAGCGAGGGTACCAGTCAGATGATTGATTGTGGGCGGGAGACTTGACGAAAGTACAGCATCCTGAGACGCAGAGTCTAGAGGTATCACACTATTCAATAGAACACAGTGTCAACAGTCCTGCAACCCTTTCTGTAGTTCAGGCTCGATGACATGTTGCCGGACATTTGTGTAGTACTGTACTGTAAAGAAATCCAAATTGGCCCACAGCTAGTCCATATCCGTCGTCGTTGGGGTATTCTACCGCACCATCCAGCACCGTGAAGACGACGGAGTGCTGAAAACCCTGCATGCCCGGAATAATCGTACAAAATGAAGAAGAAGGACCCACGTCGCTCACGCCTCTATGTAGTGCTGGACTTGACCTTGTCGATGTAGGCCTGACCGGGGCTCTCATAGACTGACTTGAAGAACTCGCTACACTGGGGCTCTTTCTGAAGCCAATTGGTCATCGCCGAGAGCTCTTCCCGGAGACGATTAACAGCCTGGACATCCATGTTGGTCTGCGCGATGAGCTCGGGCATAGTGACTATGAAGCTTAGTAAGCAGAGTTATCAGGGGTTGGTCGTCGGCTTACCGAGTAGACGGAGGAGATGCTCGCCACCATAAATCTCCGCCAGGGACTTGTCGCACAACTCCGAGTTAGACTTCTCCATTTCCCGATGAACGTCATAGAATTGCTCGCGTTCGAAGCGGTAAAGGAGAAGACGACCAAGGCCCTTGTTGAAGTATTCTTTCAGGCCTGAGACGACTTCCTCTAGAATATCGCTCT
This sequence comes from Helminthosporium solani, assembly GCA_022560085.1. Taxonomy (NCBI): domain Eukaryota; kingdom Fungi; phylum Ascomycota; class Dothideomycetes; order Pleosporales; family Massarinaceae; genus Helminthosporium; species Helminthosporium solani. Next base: position 23,077 of record JAFISD010000229.1, on the reverse strand, counting down.
CTGATTGGCGTCGTGCCTTGGTAGTGCAAGCGTATTCATAGTAAGCATCCAGGATAACGGTAGCGGGCTTTTTGGATGGAAGTTGCACCAGCTGTAGGTTCTTGGTGACGTTCTCCCAGTCGTCGACGAGAAGGCTCTTTAGCCGGTCAGGCATTAGGATCCTCACAGCAAGCTTGCTCTGGAATGCTTCCTCCTGTGAAAATGTCAGTGTGTATTGATTTTGAGATGCTGGAAGCGGAGATAACCGGTGTCCGTTGTAGAGATAGGGTCGAGTGGGAGGTGCTCACCTTTTCAAGGTCGTGATCACGCATCCTTTTCTGTCCGCGAGGCCCTGCCGCTGAGGCGGACATTTGGCGCTCCTCACTACCTCGCGTTGAGCCCTGCGTTTTCTTCTTAGAAGGCGCGGGCTGTGCTCTAGCAGCCCGTTGGGCGGCTAAGACTTCGTGTCGCAAGCTGTTCGCTAGCTCGCGGTTTTCCTGCGTGAGTTTGCGAAGGCGATCCTCGGGCACCCAGTCGTCCCAGCTTTCGAAGGTTAGCCAAACTACTCACAGTGATATTCGGCGGTTGTGGAAGTAGGAATTCGACGAGGCAAGGTGTGGAAGTGAGAAGCAACGTCGTAGTCCTGGAGTGACTGGGAACCAACACGTGCGAATTGACAAACGGAACCGGACGGGGACGAGGTCCGGGCGAGAGCAAACGCGAAAACGAACAGAAAGAGTATACTGACGTGTTTTTCCAGCCCTTGTAATGGACTCTGTATTCATAGCCACTCTTCTTGTCGCTTTCGTCTATAAGCTGCACATCCAGGACCTTGGCCTCGTACAGCAGCTCGTGATGAAAGCATAGTGCCTTCTCGTCTTTTTTGAACTGAGGCTCAGGAGCTGCCGCTGGAGCCATAACTGCCGCTAGATCCGAAGGTGTAGCGAAGAAGTTGGATTTTTAGGAGCACTTGGATACTGATTGAATGTTGTAGGCCCGGTGCTTCGCCTTCGGACCACGTATGGCGCGTTATTACAGCGAGACTCAGTTCCCTTTCTCTTCAAATAATACAACAAGGTCTACTTGATTCGAGCGTCTTGGAGGATGACGGTGGTTATGCTGATGAGTGGTTGATATGATATGTTGATGGAAGTGTGACGCAGGAATGGCTCTGGGAGTTTTCCACGCTCGGGCCTAAACGCGTCGCGGTCCAAGATGCAAGCTATCTATATACTCAGCCCTACGCTCATTGCTTTACCCCCACAACACTGGACAACAAATTGACATCGCAATCAATCGATCCCTTTCGCCCTACGTTTGACTCAACCGCACACAACAATTGCCGCGGTCGCCGCCGCTAAAATGCCTTCATATGAGGCCACGCTCCTCTCTGACTTCCTAATCGTCCCCGCGTCGTTGCGCGACTTCATGACACTGCGCGACTTCACCGACATCTTCCCTAAAGGCCACCAGTCCAACCCAGCCATCAAGGAGCTTTATCGCGAACTTTACACTATCCGGGAAAAAGACATTGATGTTGTGCGCCAGGACATCACCGCCGAGATTAAGCGATCGAAGCAGCTGAAGCGGGACTATGCAAAGGAGCGACGACTGGTAGATGATGCCAACGTGGCTGGGCTGGACCCGAAGCAGCTTCACATGGAGCAAGAGGTAATGATCGCCCTCTTTTGCGACTCATGAACTGCCACTCACTACTCTCTCAAGCTCTCCAGTAACGGACCCAAGAAACCGCACACTTTGCGAACTGTTCACGCGAGTATCGAAGAAGCATGCGAAGGCCTTGAATCACAAATAGCAGAGCTAGAGGAGGAGAGCCGAAGCATGCTGGTTGAGGTCCAAGAGGCCGTGGGAGCCCTCAGCGACCTGCGACACGGCCGGTTCGCCCCATCTGCCAGTGGGGAGGACGTGCGAGAGGAGGTGCTTGCTACATTAAAACGCCTAGATTCTGTGTGCAGTAATCCAACCGGCTGAGACTTCCTTGAGCCCTCAGAGAATCCAGCCATCTCAATTTCACGTCTATCTTGATGGGCTAGTTGGCCATAGTACATCTACCGTAAGTAGATAAATCTCTCGCCTTGACGCATTATTGGGGCTAAAGAAATAGCAGCTATGAGACTGGCACAAGTACCAGATTTGCTCTAGGTCGATGTTTGTGAAAATCGAACCTTGATCACAGCCTACCTTCTGAGCCACTGAGCCGCACATTCGCGCCCTGCGCGTTTGCCCCGGATTGTTGTCTCTCGCCAACAATAAGTACGGCCCCAAAGGAGCAATGTTCATGGTCGAGTCATCCTCCACAATCCTTTCTAAGAATCTAGAGACAAATCAGACAGTTTCCAAGGCTGGCTAACCCTCGAACTTTTGCTCGAGCACTAAAGCAAGGGACTACGTATCTCGCAAACAACCAGGTACTGCTGCAGTAGCTTCTCTGATAGGCCATTTAACTTAGGTAATACACTTCAGATCATATCAGGTAGCTTTTGCAAGTGTCCCACCAATCATCAACCCCCGGTCCGCATCACCGTCAATTTAACCACCATCTCTTGGCATTGTAGCTTCAGGTCTCTCCTCACAAGCACCTTCTTCAAGCAATTCGATCGTAGGCAAGGTCACAAATATGTTCCGGAAACCTTTTCGCCCTCTACTTGAGGCCACAGCTACCTTCTGCGCTTTAGGTTTTCCATATGATCATGCTGCCCGCAGTCCTCCCAGGATTGGCCTAGCTTAGTACTAATTAATATATCTGAACAGCCTCATGCCCTCTATATTAACGATCGAACCTTAGCATCAACTAGGAACAAGTGGCTATAGGCGCCTGTTCACAACGTGTCCAGAAGTGACTGCCCAGACTTATAACACGATGATGGCCTTCTGGAAGCTCCGTGGAAGTCATCCGTTGTTCTCACGGTACTGCGACTCACCATGTTTCTATCAAGCTTTATTGCGTCGTTGGTGTCGATTGCCGCCCTGACGAAGTCCGTAGCTGCGAATGTAAGGGTCTCAGCCGATAACTTTTCTTTTGGGGGCGTGAATTTCCCCCAATTGCAGTTTCTCGAGCCGGAGTATAGGAATGAGATGATTGCAAACTTGGTCAAGTCGAATGCGAGAGTCATTCGATTGTTCAGTGAGTTGTTTCGGGGAAGATTTGTAGTTGTTGGCTGATAATTTTGTAGTTCGGGGAGATAAGGACCATGGTGACGTACGCATACTTGCACTTTTGTGATATTTAGGTACTGATATCTATAGCCCGAACCCAATTTAGGTGAATTCGATAAGGGAATGCTCGATCAGATTGATGATACACTGGCAGCCATACATCGGATATCAAAAGGTATGTCAGACCCTCTGAAAGCAGCTACAACTTCTGACAAAAGTTTTAGGTCAGGTGAAAGTTATTATCGCGCCGCATGATGCGCACGCACTTCGAGGCTCAAATGATGTGCCATGTGATGCTTATTGCGAAAAACTCAAACCAGCTTTTCTTGACTTTTACAGTGCCGACGAGTGTAAGTTAAAGTTGCGGGCTTTCCGCTGCGTACATGTGCTAACTAGGTCTAGACAGAGAACTGTACAAGACGCGTCTTGACGTGTTCTTCAACCATTATCCCTCGAAGAACTTTGAGGGCAGATCTTGGAGTGAGCTAAGTGAAGTGATTCTGGGTGTTGATCTTCAAAATCAACCCTGGGCTGGCGTTCATCCCATTGTTTCTGGGGAAGCCTGGCTATGCATTATGGCTACCCATCTCAAAGAAAAGATTGGACTAGGCCAGAGCGGCATTGCAGTCATCACTGGCGGTATTTCGGGGATACAGTCAATTGCTAAAATGCAGGATATCCCCGACTCCGCATTCGATTGCCCTGCCGTCGATGTTATTGGTATCCATGGCGACGTTGCTCAAGGGGAGGGTGGCAGCGCCAGCGCTGGAACTACATGGGCCAACATGTTCCTTCCTGGGAATACACTTACTGCGCGCGCTTTAGGGAAGAAACTACTCATGGTTGAAGAGTGGTCGTACAAGAACACTGAACTCGGTTTGGCGTACAAGAAACAAGCGATCTTTGATCAAGGAAATGCGCTGAACCACCGCGGTATCCCTTGGGTAAATACCCTTTCATGTGATTCAAATTTTGTCTAACACGTACAGCTGTATTCGTACCTCACAATCCACGACGAGGGAACTACCTCAAAAGTAAGCCTCACCCGCGAAGACAACTTCGCCATCGGTGCCCTCAAGAACGCCCTTGGCCGCGCCTACAACTCCCGTTCGAACTTCAACTGGTCCAGATTCCTCCCCGCACCCAAAAGAAACCTCACAACCCTTACCCACATCGCCATGAACCCCTACATTCCCGCACTCGCTGACTGCACCTTCGGCTGCGAGGGTTTCCTATGCGACGCACCCGATGGCTGCACTCCCGACCTAATCTGCAAAAACAGCATCTGTCAAAAACCCACCGAGTCCCAACCAGGCAAAATCGGCGACGCCTGCAACAGCAAGAAACCATGTCTATCCCACCTCACCTGTGGAAAAAACGTCTGCCAAGAATGCATCACACGACCCTCCATAGAGCCTGAAGACCCCCGCAAATCACTCATCTACAAAAACCCCTCCAGCCTCATAGGATCCTGCCAACTCGACTCATCCAACCCCTTCCGCACGCAACCCTTCTGCCGCATGTTCCCATCCTCCTCTGGTTCCTCATCTCACCAAACTAACCCCTGCGCCAATGCATCCCACTGCTCCGCCAACGAGTACTGCTCCTGGGGCCTGTGTACCGCCTGTGGTCCCGACGATGCTTGCCTTGGCGCTAAATGCAAGAGCAGCAATAATTGCAAGACAGGATTCTGTAATTCGCACGGAAGGTGCGATTATCCGGCCAAGAAGAAGCTGTCAACGAAAAATGGGAGGGATACTTGGAAGAGTCGGAAGGGTCCGGGGTATAATGCTGGACCGAAGAATGCGGAGAGGGGTCCGAATAAGGTTAGAGATGAGGCGATGAGGATTAACATCCCGAAGGAGAGTGTTGTTGCTACGGGGACGGGTGTGGCTGCGACTGGGGCGACTGCGTGATGAGGGAAAGGGCGGGATGGTGTTGTATTATAGAGAGTTTTTGTTCTTGGGGGGTGTTTGGGGTAATATTATTTGACTATGGAAGACATGTGTCGGACCTACTTCAACTCACATGAGCTTGGTGGAGGTACTCAACCTGAGAACATAACAGTATTTGACAAATTTTCATGCCATGGCAAGTACATAGATCCACTCTGTACTATCGAAACCTACTGTTGATTGAGATTCGTGAGCGAGGTTTCGAAATAACTTCAAAGTACACTCTTTCCAGCAACGTACTGGCAGATCAAACAATCACAAAGGAGATGAAAGTATTCAAAATGTTTACGATGATGAACTCAATTTCTTGATTTCAATATTAAAGATTAAACTATTGGATACCAGATATTCCGTAGACTTGCAAGTTTTCTAGTTGTTATTCCGGCCCTCCTATGGTATATGGCGATGAAAAGCACTTTTGTACGCCCTCCCTCTCACTGTGGTTCCCATTCCACACCCCAACTCTTCTCCGGCGTCCCCTATCTCGAATTCCTCATCCTCATCGCCTTGAATCCTGCAACATTCCCATGATGGCAGATCTTTCCCTCCCACTTCGTAATGTCAATGCTTCGAGATGGTCGCCCTGAGTCTTCACAGTTGCCATTTATGGCAGTCTCGGGGCATTAGAAGCTTGGCCATAGTAGCTGAGGTAGGCGGCATTGACGCTTTCGTGATGCTCAGAGACGGCGTGTTTGATGTCCTTCCAGAGCTTCTTCATCGAGTGCTTGTGAGGTGTGGAGTCCTCATGGAAAGAGTTGGAGCGAGTGGTGGGCTCAGTGACCGGTGTGGTACTGCCGACAGGAGTGGATGCAGAGCCGACCATGTTGATAGTGTTTGAGTGTAGTAGTGTATAATAGCTTGCTTCAGAAGCGAGTATAGACAAAATTGATGTTTGATGGTAGTGTGATTGATTGCTTTGGTGTAGATACTGATGCTGGTGGAGTCTGGGGGATGTGCAAAATTCACCACCCTTATATACCACCAGGACGTGAGGAATTCTCCCACCGCCTCGAACATTCTGACGATTGCATCACGATTCATCGGCTCACAAATTTCATGCATGGCCAGATCTTGCTTTGCGGCGCATGCAATGGAGAGGGTCGTGGCGTCCTCGTACTCATCGCAGTGTACCAATCACGATAAGCCGCGTTTAGCCGATCACACGCCTGTTTGGGTAAAATTTTCTTACATTAGCCACCATCCGTCACACATCTCCACGAATACACCAATAGGCGCCCGCTCCCTGATTTTCGCGATGAATTTTAGATACGGGGATTTAGAGGCGATGGCAGGAGAAAATGCTGTGGTTGGCGTTGAGCAAAGTCCGACGTTTCGAGTTTTTTATTGGCTCCACTTTCGAGAGGAAAAAATCTGTGTTTTGAGGTAATTGACAAATGAATTGTCCGTTAGAGGTATTCTGTTTGTCATAGCTACGAAATGTGGTGTGTTGAGTGGTAGGCGTGCTGTGTAGAGTGTATATGAGTGGTGGTGTGAGGTGGTGAGATGGGGATACACTGGGTAACATCACATGCCCCGACTCACCACTACGATCACGCCGTGCTAACTTCAATGTCGTCAGAACTCAACAACATCCTTCACAATCTTCCTTCTTGCGCTGCGTGTCAAAATTCAGACTGCACATACCCTTCGATCAGTGACTGTAAACAAATCCCCTATCTACGGAGTACCTACGCCCCCCCTTGGTGCCATTGCAACTCTGACGATTGAGCAATCAATCTGCAGTCGATGAAAGAACCCTTTGCAGCCTCGAAGTTAATTTGAACAGCCGTATCTGGAAACAAGGATGTTCTCTATTAGATACGTGTATGTTAGACTCACGCGAGAAAGATTAGGCTCATTCGTTCCTATGTATCGCGTGACCCGTAAGTCACAAAAATGCCATTCATGCTATCAATAATTGACCTCGGATGCGTATAGATTTTCGAAGTCAGATGTACACTTCCCTCCGGCTACCTCCCACGTGCTCCTTAGCCACTAACCACTCTCGGACGGTGTTTTTTTTCACAGGTAGTATCTATACCTGTACATGCCGCACCCGTCGCAGTTGCTTTCGTAATTTTCAAGCTAGTATCCAGGCATGTAGCTGTACTGGAAAGTTGGAAGAACTACGACACGTATGTGAGCAAATATTCATATTTGTTTCAAAGCCAATCTAACCGTCGTTTACAAGCACTTGTGTGTTCTTTATAGTCGAAGAAGATAGGTACACGTAGCAATTACTAATTCAAATTGCAGTGTATCACTTTTGAAGCCCACTATTCTAGCAAAACTCTTGATTAATCCTCCCAACGTATTAGGTTTATCTTTCTAGCCTACATCGCTTACTATGGTACAATATAAGACGCACTGACCCATTGTGGAGCCGTAATGATCGCCATTAGGGCATCTTAAAGCTCTATATTTGTTGATTCTCCTGATGTACAATATACCCGGCCGGCTTTATGTGCATGTGTATAGGCGAAGCGTTGTCAATGAGTCAGCCTAGCGCTACAACTCAGTGAGCTTACCACGCAGACAACCCACATATTTTTCACTATGTTAGATAGCCAGCATTGAAGCACCAGAATGTATCGATGGACTCATTTCCGCTGAATTTCAAGCCGACAACACATCTAGCACACTATCCATACAACAGACGGCTTCGCATGTATAACTTCCACCCGGTAACATGTATAAACAGCGACATATCACCTCCAAACGACTCATACCCAAAGAATATAATACATATCAATTTCAACAGTCTTTGCGCCGCCCAAAAGCCGATCTTCGCCATTTTCACCACTGTAGCCACCCAGGGTTGTAATGTACACAACACCCCGATCCTTCGCGGTTCTTCCCAGTGCTCCTCGAATCGCTCCAGATACCTCAATCTGTCCCTCTTTGTATCCATTCACAAAAGTGGTAGCTCATTCATCGGGAGAAACCTTCTCAATAGCATTAGAGTATGGTTCAGCGGCGAATATTGCTCCGTCATCCGTAACAGCAAGGTCATCCACGACAGTCTGATTAGTGCTGAGGATAGTGAAATCACCTGTAGGGTAGCCTGTATTAGCGTCAATAGGCACACGTCCAGGTTGGTGTATCAAAGGTTATTGTTGACGATATCCAGACCGTTGACACCAGTACCGAGAGGCAGAGAGACATTTCTTGCTAACGATGGACTCGCAAGCTCATCTCTATATTTACCAGTCTGGGCGTTGAGCGCAAGTATGTGCTCAGCTAAAGAATCGGCCAAGAGGACTGTACATGAATTGAGTGTTGTCATGCCGTTGAGAAGGTTTGCGTCGGGAAGGTTAATGATCTTCTTGACCTTGATGCCACCATGTATATCGCTAAGATCCACGCTCCAGACACTGTATGTTCCTGATTCTGGGGTCCTTCTCACGGCTGTAATTTGATGTAGTCACTGCAAAGGTATCTTTTTCGTACTCTTCGATACCGAAGACTCTATTGATCTCTGAGAAGGTGTGAACTAGAGTGTTGCTGGTTAAAAAAGTATCGTTGGAAGCGAGGGGATTCACAAGATGCAGTTCAGTGGCAGTAACCACCAAGTATTTCTATAAAAATGGTTTCATTGCGCGTTGTGGCTAAGTTCTCGAGCCATGTTGAGTTTAGGAACCCGACAATTGTTTTAGGTTGAGCAGCCAAAGAGTGAGAGAGAGAGGTAAATGAGAAGAGAGTTAATGTGATAAAGTTGATTTTGAATAGATATCAGCAAACAGCAAACTGTTACGATGATCGTACTGAGTTGGATTTTGTTTGAGGAAGCTGGTGAATGGAGAGATGCTTTTAATGTTCTATCCCCACACCCCACTTTTGTAAGACTTCTTCGAAAATCTCAAATCGTATTTCAAGTCGCAACGCCTCAAAAATTGGTAAAGCAATGAAATTGAAGTCCACTGAATTTATTTTTCAGACGTTCAACGTCCATGGAGTGGATGAGGACAAACTGAACGCTCATGCCTGAAGGGTTGACGAGCCGGAACAATGCAATAGACGGTATCAACGGCACGCCAGGAGGCTCAGCGCAATGCTGGTGATCGTATGTAACGTGTGTATCGAGTGCTAAAGAGAGAGTAGCTAGCTAAGAGAGAGTAGCTACATGTAGGCTGCAGGCGCCAAGGCACTAGGCCTGCATGGGTCTAGTGTAGACATAGTCAGAGAGAGGTCTATAACAAACAAGACAACTTCTGCTAGTTGTGCCCCCATATAGCATTGCTGAATAATTAATACCTACAAATCAAAGGTAATTATGCTGTGAAGATGTAGTAGACTCTTTTTCGAGCTCCCGAATGACTTCCGAGCGATAGTGTTATAATCCGACATGAGAACTTGCTTACATTACACGTCTCGTCGATAGTTATTTAGGCGACTTCGAATCAATGTACGTATTGTAATTCAAGTTCTATTGCAAGCTAGCGAACTCGTGATGCATTTATTGGGCATCATCATTCGTTTGCGGTAGTGCTATAATGGTTATGCGATTTTGAGCACCATGAACAAAACGTATATTTCGAGAGAAGTGATTTAATACCAATGTGAAGTTTCGGAAAGAAGAATCTTGACTGGGAAAGAGGTATTGATCAAAATCGACACCACGAACAGAGGTAAGCAGTTCGCCGGGTCAAGAAGATGATGCTTCGATATGATACATAATATCGTGCCAAAGTGCTCAGGTTTACATGTACATGAGGTTCACCACCTGATATGGGAGGAAATAATAGATTGAATACATAAGACAAATACTACTCGATTTAATTGAGGGGTGAGAAAGTATCATACCGACGCTAGAAAGTTCAAAGTTGTTGAATTGACTATAAGACTATCGAATCATTAACATATTCTAGGTGAAGATTTTGTTGAAGTGAGACCTTGATAGAATGGGAGAGAATGATTGATTGATTGATTGATCAAGCAGTAACTACGAAGTACAGAAAGTATGTATATATATAGTGGTCCGTGTTGACCACTTAAGGTTATATGACCGTGTCATGTGACCGTGTCCGTATATGGAGTACTTTCAACGGATCTATTAGACATAGACAGACAGGGTATCAACAGATTCTCATGTGTAGTTTGTGAGCGCTGAGATGACTCAAATGTTAGCCCTGGCATACCGACGCTGGGTGAAGAGAACCTTCTAGAATTGAATAATCCTTGATCTTTGAAGCGAACAACAAGATCAGTTGGGGCTATTCAAATCACTCTCAGTGGTGTGCACAACCATTTAAATATCCCAAAATGATAGATCCAGGAAGCCGTCATCGGCAGTTTCAAAAGAGGTGCGGCGACAGATAGACGGAGTGCCTTGTGGATAAACAAATGTTGTCAAGGCAAACGGTCTTTTCCTATGTAATTCCCAATCGTACATCCCAAGAAAGATCTCTAGCGATCCCGCCGGGAAGTACGAGTTGAGTGCTCGTTATTGGATCAACATCTACAAAAGGTTGTAGATGCGAGATTGTATTGTCAGAAAAATCTGGAAGTCGGTGCTGTGTACGGAGTTCCAGGATTTTAATTACACATGATGGGCCTAGGGGTATTCTTGGCACTATTGCTAGGCTGAATGGAAATTCTTTTGGAGAGAAGGCTGATGACTGTGTCTCTTTTCTGAATGAAGTTCACTTTCGCGGCCGCCTGAATGATAGACCTCCTCATCATCACCGCCATTACAGCGACGGATTTCATAGATAATTTCGGTAACACTGTCGTCCTCGTTAAAAGAAACAGCGTGGAAGTCTTGATTTCATGGAGTGTGCTCGATTTTGATGCTTCTAATGTAGACCTTGACGTCTACCGCAACTGATAGCAGATCAATACAAACGACTTTACCACTGGAAATAAAATGGATAATAGTCTACGGGAGACTGAAGCGGGAGAAGCAGATGTGCACGTTTTCTTACTTTGCGAGCATACTAGCAACTGATCATAATGTTGAATCTTACATCGGCGTACGATCGTTATCACAATACAATTTGACGGAGACTGCGAATAGAGAACTAGGACAGGCCGCATGAGTTGATTCAGAGGGCCTTCAAGAGGTGGTGTTGATCAGATCCTGCAATGCTCTAAAGTCCCAATTGAGGATAAGCCCAGCATTGTAGTGTGATTGAAGCGTCGGCTTTATCCGTACTAATGAAAGAAACCTAGGGGTGGGAATCACATTAAATTGATAAAGTGAGGGACTTTTGGCCTTTGAATTGCAACAGCACAGCGGCAGGTATCTTCGAATATTTCGTTGCGCAAAGGTGTGGGTTGCCCACTCAAGTAATCGCCCTACTCTCCACGAGCAAACTTGCAGTTCAGCCTTATGTGATACCCTGTTGCATCCCCATGCAGACAGCCGATGCGACAATTTCGAAGTTGCGACTGATCTTCAAAGGAGATAACGCAAACATGCAGTTCAAGCCTCCAATGTCAGAAGTCCGAAGCGTGCGGAGTGGGTCAGGCCACCATCCTGCTTCCATGTTAACTAGTGCGTCCCAATCCGGGTGATGCCAGACCTTGTCTCCTTTCCACATTCCATCCTGGCACTCCTTGAATATGGAGTATTTCTAACGCCCCTTTCTCCAAGCCATGTCGCCAATCATGTTCCTAAAAAAAGCACCCCACTACCTTAACCTACCCCAAGCCCAACCCCAGCCCCACCTTACCCTGCTAGCTATATGGTTTAGAGGGAGGGTGAACAACGCCTAGGAGTGTCATTAGGCATTGTTACCAAGTTTCTATCACCCCTTTCAGCGGACGACATCGATTTGAGTTGAGCAGGATTATAGTCCGTGGCATACATTGGCTCAAATGATACTAGTAAGATATTATCGTCAGAGTATATCCCAGCGGGAGGATGAAGGATTCATGCGAAGACTTGCTAGCAAAAGTACACCATGAAGTTGCATTATTCCGAATGGACGTAGGTGACGGAGTTCGCTCATCTTGGGACTCGGTAATTCCACGATGACAAGTGATAGCAATTGCGTTCAGAGCATCCGACGGCAAGAATCTCACCATAAGGCGTCCCAAAGTAATACCTTAATCGATATTTATCCCGTATGCTTTGCATCTTATGCGCTAAGTTTCTCAGACGAATTGGAGCAGCGCAACGTAAACTTATCACCAAATAAAAGGTTAAAGACGGAGTATTAGAACTTTCTAGAGAGCTGAGAACGAGTGGAGCGTGCAGCATGAAACAGCCTGACGATGCGCTCAGCCTCACCGTAGCCATTCCTGAATGGTACAAACTATCACTAAACAGATGTTAGCAGCTACTTGCGAGTAGTGAACAAAATTACGAAGTGCCGTGGGGGCCCAACCATACCCCAGCTAGCGAGGATAAGAAAGTCCCCGGATTCCATTGTCCAGTCCGATGCGTACGATGAATGTATGACAACGTGACATCAGAATACCCTAGGCTTCCTTGGTTGGTATGAGCATTTTGACCTCAATCCTTCGTAGAAAATAGAAGCGTGCGTTGGACAATGCTGATGTACGAGCCATGGTGATGCCAACATCCATGGATGCTGGTAATTCTGGCGAAAGGATCACCGATATATATTTGTCTGGCATCTTGTCCTCTTCAATACTCCCTAGAAATTCTCCTAAATCTTCTACTTTTTTTTCCTTCGGTATAGTCACTCTTTTTTTTTTCAGTTCATTTCTGAACTTGTCCACTCTTTATTTTTCAGTCTTCATTTCACAATCATGGGATCTCTTTCCAAGCCGCTAGGCAGCGCTCTTTCCAGCATGATTTTCTTCCTCCAAATCATCGCTTTAGTTTCAGCGATAAAGGTCGATCAGAAGAGTTGTGGAAAGTACAAGGCGCAAATCGATAGCGCGATGAAGGAGATGGAGGCTATGGTGACGTTTGCGCAGAAGAGGGCCAAAGACACAAAGAACAAGAGGCAAGGGACTCTACTCCAGGACTTGCTTCATGCTTCCAATAAGGACGATAATTCCGTCTTGAGCAAGGTTGATGGTCAGTATCAACTTGGTATTGTAGATTATTTGACTAACGTTATGATAGCTACCTTCACTAAAGTAGGCCAGACGCTCAAAGACAACAAAGTCATCATTCACTGTGATGATACTCACCTCACCAAAAACTCTTCAACAGTATACTATGACAAGAGTAACGGTCGACAAGCTCAAGTCAAGGTCCTCAACAGGGCTGACCGCAAAGCCGACCTCGGGGCCTGCGGTGGCATTCAGCGAAGCTTTGCTTACTCTTACTTCGAAGCCAAGTCTAAGAAAGCTGCCGGAGAGGCCATTATTCTCTGCTCCGATGGGCCTGATGGTGCGCTGAAGGCAGCTTCGTCCAAGAAGCTCGGTGACTTCCGTAACAGCAACTTGGAGACTGCTGTTCCTCAGGGTCTTGACATGGTTGGAACTTTCCTCTCCTACATGATTTTGCACGAGATTATGCACGTCACTGATTCCAAGGCTTTCCCTGTCAGCCCTGGGGGTGGTGAGGAGTTGTACGGTTATCAGAAGATCACGGGCCACGCTGCTGGCGTTGCTGGAGGCGCGGCTTCGGGCCCCAACGCGGTCACTCGTTTGGCTAACGCCGACTCGTGGGCCCTTCTTGCCTCTGGTTGGTACATGAACAACCACAAGGTTGAGAATGGCAAATGGAAGAACCTTCCTAAGGCCGAGCGTGTCCCTGCGGCCCTTAAGCGAAGTATCGAGGCTCGCTCCAGGACCAAAAAAGTGAAAACCACGAAAGCCAGAACCACTGCTGTTCAAAGGACCACCGCTGCTCAAAGGACTACTGCTGCTCAAAGGACTACTGCTGCTCAAAGGACTACTGCTGCTCAAAGGACTACTGCTGTCCAAAGGACTTCTACTGCGGTGAGGTCGACCAAGGCTGCTACAACGAAGGCTTCGACTACTAGTGTCGCTTCCACAAAGGTCGCTGCTACTTCGGCCAAAGCATCCACTGTTGTAAAGCCTTCATCATCTGTCATCGTTAGCAGCAAGCCCGTCGTTGCCCCAACTTCTATAGCAGCAACCAGCAAGGCCCTACCGGTAAGTTGATCCCATATTCTGACTTATTCAAATTTTTGCTTGCTCGGGGATTCTCGTGTTGTCATACCCCAGATGACGGAAACCACTACTTTAAGAGCCTTGCTAACTTTGTCTTATAGGTCTCTTCTGTCAAGCATACCTCAGTCGTTTCATCTGCCGTCATTTCGAAGGCATCCAGCGTGGTTCCTTCTGTCGCCACCTCCAAGAAGGTATCCAGCGCAGTTTCGTCTGCCGTCACCTCCAAAGTATCAAGTGTAGTTCCTCCTGCCGCCACCTCAAAGGTATCCAGCGTAGTTTCGTCTGCCATCACTTCCAAAGCGTCAGGCGTGGTTTCTTCCGCCGCCACCTCCAAAGCGTCCAGCTTAGTTTCATCGGCCATCACTTCCAAAGCGTCGAGCGTGGTTTCTTCTGCTGCCTCTTCAAAGGTCTCATCCATGAGTGGCTCCAGGCCAGCCACTTCCCTATCCGGTTCACTTTCAGCTTCAAGATCCCAAATTTTCGGCTCCGCAACAAAGAGTGCTCTTTCTTCCGACACTTTGACCGGCTCCCGCACTTCCATCACCGGCACGTCTTCCAAACTAGTTTCTTCTGCCTCTGGCACTCCCACCGGGTCTTCAGTCAGCGGAAGCGCATCAGAAATCGAGGCTCCGTCCGCCGCTTCTTCATTCACGGGCACCGAGCCTCCGGTTGAGACTTCGGTTGTCGATAATCAGTCCTCGTTCCCCGACTTGAGCGACATCACCAACCTCATCGACAGCACCTCTAGCTTACTGACCAGCACATCTGGACTCTTGGATAGCGTGGCGCCCTTGATCAACACCGACACCAACACTGATACTGACACTACATGGACTGACGACATCACAGCTGGAGCTACTATGGATGCCGATACTAGCCTCCCCGGCGAAACAGACACCGAGACCACCCTACCTGAAGATGAAACTATGCTTCCCGAGAATGAGACTACTCTTCCTGAAGATGAGACTGCCCTGCCTGAGGATGAGATTCTTCCCTCGAAAAATGACGCTTCTTCAGCCCCTGAGGTCGACGATGAGATCCTTGACGAGGCGTTGAACGGTACCGTGCCTTTGGAGGGCACAAATGCTACTATCACCAGTGCTGTGGCTTCCGGCACTGGGTTCGTGACACTGCCGGGTCCTACCGGTTTCACGACGGTTGTGCGCAGGAACTAGGTGGCAATGAGCGGGGATAACTGTAAAGATTTTTGATTTCGTTGTATATATCCTGTTTATGCCGTGTAGCTACCTTTCTTGGGGCTGCAATTATAATCGTATAGATTCATCCATCGCGTTCGTATAGACTGAAAGTAATGTGGTGATCACAGGCCGCTAGGACCAATTCTTCATGCTGTCAGTTGCTGTGCACAAGTTTGCGAACCTAAAATCTGTTTCACTCGATGTGAAGGTATCGCGTTACCAAGGATCCGGGTTTGATGACGATATCGTTGGATGAGACAAGAACAACTCGCCCTGTCCCTCTTCATCGTACCCCCCAACCGTTTTTTTTTGGAAATACAGTCATAGCATCGTCTTCGCAAAATGCAACCCTGCAGCCCAGTGCCACAGCCTCGCGTCGACAATCTTGCCCTCTTTGGTAAATTTCTCCAGCCGCTCATATAGCTCATCAAGCGGTACCACCACCCGTTCAATGAACTCGCCATCCTCCAACTGCTGCTCCGGCTCCTCATCCCCCTCCTTCAAATGTACTTCGACAGTCGCCAACTGCATATTCGCCGTACTCATGCCTGGATCACTTATAATAGTTGGGCTGATGTACGTGAGTTTTCCCTGATACCCCGTTTCTTCATGTAGCTCACGAACGCTCGCATCACCGGGCGACTCTCCTTCATCAACGAGACCGGCAGGGAACTCAACGCAGACGGCTTTTGCTGGTGGGCGGTATTGTAGGATTACAATTGTGGATGGCGGGCGTGAGGGGTGGCGGATGATGGTGCTAATAGCTACCGCATCGACGCCAGATTTCCCACGAGTTTTACGCGAGGCGGCTTCCCAGACTCGAGGCTTACCGGTCTGATCGGACCATGAAATCTTTTGAAATTCGATCCTGGAATTAGATTGTTACATTAACAGAGCTCGAAGGTACTTGATT
Source organism: Helminthosporium solani (assembly GCA_022560085.1). Taxonomy (NCBI): domain Eukaryota; kingdom Fungi; phylum Ascomycota; class Dothideomycetes; order Pleosporales; family Massarinaceae; genus Helminthosporium; species Helminthosporium solani. Next base: position 6,794 of record JAFISD010000229.1, on the reverse strand, counting down.
TACTGCTATAGTCTGTTGCCTTGACATGATGGGGTAGGACAGGCCTCAAGGTATGTCTTTTGAATTCCATATCTTCGGAACTCCCTACAGTATTGCATATTTGCCATTCACATAGTTCTTCCAGAAAATCTTACGTACCATTTTGCCTCGTCAGCAGGGAGGGCCTCTACCGCCGTGATTTTAGGCGATTGCGGCATGTTGTAGGCCGCGGCGAAAGGCCGGATGCTATGGAAAGTTTTGAAATTATTAAGGTGCCTCTTTAATGAGAACCGGATCTTGACAGGGCGGAGCGTGAAAAGTACATGAATGGGCTGTGTGGTGCGTCAAGACAGTCGTCAGGGGAGAAAGAGATAACTACCCCACACGCGTCATTAGTAAGTTAACTATTACGTATCACGCGAGATCACGTGCTCTAACTAGTTAATCAGGACTCCGATAGGAAAACAATCATGACATTTAAAGATTGCCGGGACTAACCAAAGCTTAGTCACCAAGTCACTTTGCTCTATCCCATGTCTCCCAGGCAACCTATACTTCAGCTTACCCTAGATATCCACTTGAACTAAGACGTCCCATAACTTTATTCATAGCCTGAAGCCTTTGCAGAATCTTCTCCCGCCGCCCCGCTATCTCAACCTCGGCCATCTCCTTCTCTCTCGCTTTTGCAAACTTGGCATCTTGCTTCTCGAATCTGTTTCTCCACATGCCGACATAGTTGATCCGGCTCTGTCTCCACCAAACTGCTTGCCATACTTTATGTACCCAGTGCACCAAGGCCTCATCCCCAATGGTACTATCCGACCAATACATCTCGAAATTCTTCTCGCGAGGTTCGTGGCCGAGATATGGCAGGCCGGTTGTAGGTGAGAAATGTGTCCAGCGAGCTAGGCAAAGTAGTTTTGCGGCAAGGGACGTGTTAGTTGAGGGTGGCTTGATGGCAAAGGTAACTGGTGGGTCACGAGGAAGTGTAGGAAGATGTAGGGTTGTCAGTAAAGGATCATATTGGTTCGATTGGTAGGTGGGTTCAGTGTGAGGGAAGAAGCCAGATTGTGGAGGTGTGGGAGGGTTTGGCGGTACCCCGATTAGAGTGTCCGATGTTGCTAAAAAAGTCCTCCGCGAACCGGGGTTCATGTCATTTCCCGTATGAGTTGGGCTCATTGGAGGGGTGACTAGGATTGCAGGCTTGATAATGATGCGTGGGATGGGAAAGTTGTTGTTCCATGTCCTCTCACAATCAGGAATAGCGCGCATGAGAAGTTTCCGAACGCGTCGTTCCTCCGCTTCCCTTAGGTGCATCTTACGCTTGGTGTAATACTCACTTGTTGTGGTGGGAAAGAGAGTGAAGACTTTTTCCTTGGCGAATTTCCTATTCTTTTTATACCATTCTTCAATACCCTCGTTATCTCCGTCGAGGTTTGAATCATAAGGTAGTTGATAACCGGGATATCGCTCCGGGATCCATTCTTTGATAAAGTAGATCCAAGGAGCAGACTGATTCTCGATATGATCGATGTACTTTGCATCCTTTAGTCGTTCAGCAAAGTGCGCTGGGTTGAAGGTCCAAGAGGAGGCAAAGTATTCGTAAACTACCGCCTGTCAGCACTTGTCCAATCCAGGTCTATTTCAATGCTTATGGTAGGATTGAAGGGGTAGGATTGAAGGTTAAGTCGAAATCAAGCCAATGACTTTTACCGGTTCTGATTCGCGAGAAGGCTGCTTTAACTTTCGACATGGGTCCGCTTATACTTACTCTGATCCCTCGTCTGAAACGACCCACACACAATCCTCCAATCCAGCTCAACGATTTCCAGCACCTCCCTCGGGCACTTGCTCACGAATACCATACTACCAGGTAGATTTGTCTCTTCCATCTCTTCAACCCGAATATACAAACCTTCAGGGTTGATCGTAAGTCCGAGCGGCTTCAACAGAGACCCAAGCATCTTGACTCCACTAGCATAATTGAGCAGAAACCAGGACCATTCAAAATGCTGTAACCCAGGGGTCCCGCAAACCATAAGGTCGATTTGAATCCACATGTCATCATCGTCGACTCTAAGATTTTGAGCAGGCACGGCGAAGTACATGACATCGGGGTTCAAATACCCGCGTCTGCCAACTGAAGTGCCAAGGATTTCTCTGACTGCTGATATCATGATATCCCAGTCGCTTTGTGTATCGGAAACATTTTGTCTGAACCCGGAAACTAAGAAGTCTACATCTCCATAGTCTGCTTTTTCTGGCATTTCAGCTGGGACAACCACATAACTGAAAAGCCTCTGGAGAGCCGAGTTAATCTGCTCGCGAGCGCGGAGGTAGACCTCGGGCGAAATTCGGGGACAGTTGAGCTGGGGGAACGCATGACCGCCCATGATAAGACTGGGTGGCGGGAAGGCTGCTAATACTTCGTGTGAGTTATTTGATTTGCGCCTTTGGTGCGAGTGGGGGGATAATTGGTAGATCTAGTTGGATTTCGCTCACTTATAAAGTGCTGTGGTCGAAGCAGTGATAGATTTTGAAGAATTACCAAACTACTAAATCAACTTTACTAGCTCCCAACAGGCTATAAGTAAAGGCAACAGAGTGCAAAGTAGAACTAAATTGTTTGGTATTGACGCTGGTATGAAGTGAGAAAAATTGAAGAAAAGCTACGAAAGGGTAGCTAACATATAGGGCACTCAACAAACGCAGCTGATCTATCTCAGCTCTGTTTGAGACTAACAAGATATCACCACGTGCGAATGTTTTCATCTGGCAACCACAATGGATATTCATCCAATGACCATCTCATGTGCGAGTCTTCACTGACGTGTCCAAACAGCGCGTTCCCCCCCTTGGTCTTTCCTTCCCAGCGCTGGGAAGATGCATTTGAAGGAGCAGCTGGAGTGCTCTCACGACTTTCCCACCTCAACTACATCTCTTCATCACCGTTACGAGGTCATTATTGGTAAATGATCACTACCCAAGCTTACATTCGTATTGTACTCGTAATTATCGCACTGGCCTCACATTCCTCTCGCTCAAATATAGACTTTCGCTGCTGTGCGTATCATTCAATATGAACACCATCCCGAATACCGCATACCTACCAATAACATCGACCTTGGCCACGACAAGCAGCGGGGACACATCGGTCGTCACAAGCTTTCTCAGAATGCTTCTTGAAAGCCTCGCACGCCTTGCACGCGAGCGAAGTGCTTCCCTATCCCGGTCTACATCGAACGCGGACTCCTCTTCAACCCATAGTATCAACCTGCCAGAGGCTAAGCTGTCCTGTCTCCTTGACAGTTACGAGTGGCTATTTAGTGAAGAGCCCCACAGAAGCCCGTTTTCGGACTGGTACAAGATCCCAAGGGATTACCAGCGGAGGATTCACGAAATTGCACAAACGATCTTCTTCGCCACGGAGAAGGACATCCACCAGGACCAAATACCTACAAGGATCAAGGCGCTGAGTACTGGAATCCATCCAACAGCTCTGGCTGTTATTCTCGTAGAGGTGGTCAAGGGTTGCATGCAACTCGTGGGTCAAGACGATGATGGAAAGCGCTACCCCTGGTGTGAGGAATTGGGAAAGGGGATTCTCCGTCGACTTTGCGAGGCGGAACCACTGGTCTGGCATTACTTCCGTCCCGGAAACAGAATGATCCCTATGGCGCTGAATGTGCTTGTCGGTTTCGCTCCGTTCATGATTGAACATCTGGGGTTCCACGAGGAGGGGATAACTCCAGGCTCCTAGGCGGACAACTGGTGTCGCAGTCATTATCCTCGCGACGTTGTACGCTACGGTGGGGCTCCGTCTACATTATCCAAGGTGAGTATTGAATTTTTGTTTCTGGCCGGCATGGATTGGGAGTTGGAGCGCGATGATACTTCTAAAAGTAAGTGAAATGGCAAGGGCCACAGTTCCATGTACTAAAGGGAAGATCGTTTGACACAACATACAGCTTGTGGACTATTCTCGTTCAGTAGTGAAACGCGGCAACGATCGCCAGGTCGTTTTTCATGATATAACGTAATGGGCGAATGCGGCCGAGCAGGACAGCTAAAATAAACACTCTCTACGAGTGAGAGAGCATTGCTAGCAAATCTTTCAGGATACTTTCCCAGAGATGTGGCAGTGATGCTACTGCAGAGTACACGTGATACGCAAGCCAAAAGTGTTCTTCCAGTGCTTTGGCATGACGTGGTTAAAGCAAAGCCATCTTCATTCATCGAAAATATGTGGGCGGATGGGCGGTTAGATAGACGAAGCGGTCAATGCTCATAGGGCAGAGTTTCGTAGGGACGGGGCACCTTTCTATTGTATACATGATATCATCTATCACCCAGCACGCTAAGCACACACACACACACACACAAGGTCAAAAACATACAACAGCAGGTATTGCCCAGTGGTCACCCACTTGAGTACGGCTGAGCGAACGGGAAGCTCTGGTCTCTCCTCACCGACTGACCCGAATTTAGTGTTTATTCATGTTTAGCGATGTATGTATCCTGAAACGAAAATCCATCCTGTACAGCATACGGAATTGAGCGGCATAAATGTTTTGATGATGGGAATTTTGCCCGTTCATATTTCTGTCACTCTGCTCCCTCCGTCACTTTCCTTGTATTATAAATGTTTCTAACCTATGCAAATCAGAAAGACAGAGAAAATTACTAAAGATGTATCAAACATACGCCAAAATTGCGAAGGCGTAGAAGTGGTTGGGAGGCAATTTTTGAATAGAGACGAACCCGGTTTTCTATTTCCCCGAGATACTCGCCAGACTTTAGGAATGAGTACATGTTCCTACGTTGGTACAGCTGTAGAGAAAAGCTAACTCTTGCGAAAAACACTGTTCATAAAGTTCTGAAACAACACTGTGTTGCTCTACTAGAGACTTGAAATCTTAATGTATATAACATGATGCTAGGAATCAATACAGAAAGGTCTCTGATTAGAGTTGCATAACTACTCATAATATGATAATTGACACTATGGCTGATTCGCATCTATTTCAAGCAGCTGGTTGTATCAACCGAATTGTCTTATACCAGTGCTGTGGATTTCAACTAACAAACTCACGATTGTCTCAGGACCCTCGTGCGAAGCTGTCTGGAGCGGAGTTTCACGGGAACCAGTCTGTCTCTCTCCTATAACACGTTAATGTTAGGGCTAGCATTGGCGTAGAGTAAAATCCCTCCTACCACTTCATGTCCGGTTTTTTAAAGCCTGATAGGGTGTAGCTCCATCTTGGATGATAGAATTGGCACCAGCCTTAAGAAGCAATGGTACTATCTCCTCCAAAACCTGTCCCGAGGCAGCTTAGATTGAACGGCCATGTTTAACTATCTTCCGAAGTTCCAATGATTGCGCTGTTGAAATCTGAGGCCTCAGCGTTCGTGTTAGTACCAACTTTGAGCATTAGCTCTACTACGGCCTCTGTTAGGGACCTTGTAGATCTGGGCCTATCTGGGCCAGATTATGTGATTCTTTGTATTTAGTCCTAGTCCAGATCGCTATAGGTTTGGTAGCGATTCGTCTCTTATCCTCTCTAGAGGCTTGAATGTAGTTGTTGGTATTCTTATTATATTCTCATGTTGCTATTCGTACATATTCTTGACAGCCTCGTGCCCTTCTTCTGAAGCTGCCTGGAGTGGGTTGTTATATAATCCGCCATAAACGTTAGGATTGGTGTTGGTATTCAGCAGCACCTCCACTATCCCCCATATGCCCCCAATGCGAGGCTTCTCCAAGCGGGTGAGAATATCCATCGTCACACACCCTAGGGTTAGTCTCAAGCTAAGAAAATAGCTTCACTAACCCTTTATAACTATAATATAAGGCTAATAAGAGTGGGTTACACTAGTCTTCGTATAGGGTACTTATATAAGTGCCAGCGTTAAATAGCAGCTTTACTCGTAACCCTGGTATAACGCTGCCTCAAGCGTGGTGATATGTCTCCCACTTCGGATCCTAGGATTGGTGCCTGTGCTCAAAACATGAGGGTATTCAAATTCTAACCTACAAAGTCTGCAATAGAGACTAAATAAGCATCTATTATGCTATAGAATGCTGACTAAATCTATAATACTATCCTATTAATTATAAATAAATTAAATATATATGTAGTAAGGAGTCACAACATACTAATAAACTTATTATATAGTAGGGTAATATAAAAAAACAAGTTAAAAAAGTTATAGTTTTTAACCAAGAATAACCCTCTAAATACTAGGCCTAGAAATATAAAAACTATATATTTAGATAGAGAAAAAGTAGGCAATTCAATCTATAGCTTGAGTAGAAGCTTAGTAAGCAAGTTTAAAACTTAGTATCTCTCTAAACCTAGGCTATTTTCTTTTCTAGTTTTAAAAGTACTATAACTTTTTTTTAGTATAAAAATATATAATTATATTATAAATTTTTTATATTCTACTTCTTCCTAAAGTAAAAATAGAAAAGTTAAATATTTGAAAAATAGTAAATAACTAAGTAGAAATTAAATTAATATTACTATATAGTAGAGTAATATAAAAAAAAACAAGTTAAAAAAGTTATAGTTTTTAACTAAGAATAACTTTTTAAATACTAGGCCTATAAATATAAATATTGTATCTTTAGATAGAGCAAACCTATTAAATTAAGGTTATAACTTAGGTAATAGCTTAGTAAGTAGGTTAAAAGCTTAGTATTTCTCTAAACCTAGGCTATTTTCTTTTTTAGTTTTTAAAGGGTTATAACTTTTTATTTAGTGTATAAATATATCTAAAATCTATATATAGTACTTATTATACTTGGATTAATA
>JAFISD010000228.1:0-48301 GCA_022560085.1 Helminthosporium solani | reverse complement strand
AGCCATATTGGTGGAGTTGCGACGTGTCAAAATAATTGGTGTTTCGGTGTTGATGATCGTCACGCGACTCTGATCGTCACGCGCACAGACACGGTAGCCGACTAAACTCGGTAAATTTTCGCCGAACTCCATGTAAAAGCGGTCGTCTCCTTGTCAAATTACTAGATGATACTGCATAGCAGCAGGATTTCCCTCTCGGAGTTGCCGCCGGCCCACCGTAAGCTGGAAACGGTAATCGCTCGTTTTGGACTCGTGGTTTGAACCCTTCGAATGCCAAGATATGGTCTAAGAAACGGACCCTGTCCGATCCTTACGACAAGGCTTCAAGAGCGCACGAAATCAACACCGCGGCATTCGAAGTAATTACATTTGGGAAGACTAAAAGTCCAGACAGGCATGGTTGTTCAGGAGAATGCGGCGTTGACGGGGATCGAGTGGTACTGATCGACGGGCTTTGGTCTTGATTTGTAGAGGCTTAGCAACGCGAGGTGCTGGGGGGAATGAGGCAGTTGTTTTGCTCAGTCGGTGAAGAAGGTCATGCACAATTGCTTGTAGCAAGCGAGCGAGCATGCGGAGACTTTGTGCACGAGACGGTCCTGATGAAGTTTGAATATTGTTGATCTTGCGGAGATCCGGAAAATCTGATTGGTCATTCATAGTAGCCTCGCAGATAGGGCTGAGGGTGGCGAGGTACTAAAGATGAGCAGTAGTAGTCGCAAACGAGGAGGCGGTGTCGTCGAGATATGTCTCCATAACTACATGATCTGAATATAGCTTCAGATCTGCGACCAAGGTCATACAACGCAACGAACCTACTGTGCAAAGTCAGAGAGCGGCTGAAAAGGCGGTCGGTCACAGCGAATGGTGGTAGTCAATTGTGAGTGATGATTGAGAAGCTCTTCAGTTACATTGCAATTGCAAGGAAGTAGCTATTGTATGCAGGCTTATATTGGAGAGGTTGGAGCGGGGCTATGCATCATACCCAGCTATGTCATCTATGTCTTGCAGAAGGAGGTAGCAACCTTGGAAAATCCATTGAGCTGCTCTTGTATACTAATAGACGAGTAGATGTGAAGCGGCAAAGTCACACATTTCCGCAGCCTTTGCTGAGGCTATGACGGCACCAACAATTGCCACAGTGCCGGTGTGAAACCCTTCCCTTTGCCAGCTTCTTGGCCGAGTATACCGTCTACCCTTAGCAGCAGCTCATTTCCCTGGCTGGAGCACGTCGTAGTTGCGAGATGCAGCCGTGCAATTGCGCTTGGTGATGGGCTGCCAACCCAATCTCATACAGAGCAGGGGCGATGTGCGAGTCAGATTTCCTGCGTGTCTCGTCCACGTATCGAGCATAGCGTTGAACAGTACCAGTGATGGGATGCAGGTTGTTCCATCAAGGTGGGCGACCGTTCAGGTCTGGAAACTCCATGGCGAGGCTCCAAAAGCCGTAGCAGATGGCGATGAACATCGAAACAACCAGGATCTGACCAGCCCATTCTGGCAATGTCCTGTTCGTGACCTCGATCTCGCTGCTTTCTATGGATGAATCTTCCTCTGGCTCAGGGTACGCTCGGTAGATGCCATAATCTGGGGGAGGGCCGACAAGGAGAGGAGAGGCCTCAGAATGCACCGCATCATCGTAAGAGGGAGGAGGTCCATCTGGCAGGGAGACATAGTATTGTGGTGGTTGCCATGGAGGGGGAGGGGGATAGTCGCGTGAGTTCTGCTGCTGTCAGTTCAAGGTTAGATGTCAGGGGGCCGTCATAGCTATCCATACTGGCAACGAGTTACTCATTACGCCTGTGGCATTTTCTACAATGGAATGATTTCCCAACAAGCGATGGCGTCTCAACGTGGAATCGTCAATTGTTGACGGGTGATGCGGTGGACCAACATTGGAGCATGCGTCACTACCCTGGCCGGTGGTTTGTTTCGCCGACGCCGAAATGCTTCGTGTCGGCTTTCGTTCGTCGCGGTAGTGGCAGAGCAGAGGCCGAAGGCAGCAGCAGCAATAATATGTGAGGACATTCACAGCAATAACAGCATGTCCTGTGTCCTGAATCTCTTATGCTCATTCTTTGTCTACTGCCAGGCCCAGTATGTCTCATGATATCTCTGCTAACCTGCAGATATTCTCGCCAACGTTTTCCGGCCGCTCATCGCCCTCGCCCCGAGTGACGCGCAGCAATGCCGAGGATGGTATGTAACATACTGCGACTATGTAGTGTATTCCAAAGGCTTACTGAGAGGCTGTAGCCCTACAAAAGAAGGACAAGAACTTTCGTCGCTATGCCGCCGGTGTCGAACGAGCGCTTGCTCTCTGGGACACGGCGCAGCAGGAATGGGCCGACTATATATCGTTTCTGGGGAGGTTGCTGAAGGTCAATATGCCCATACAAATGGAAGTTGGCGGAATTGTGCTTATACGGCTGCTGTGTAGGCTCTCCAGTCGCATCCGTCCGAGACGCCAGTCATTCCACATAGCGATACAGTCGCACTGCGATTAGCGCAGTGCTTGAATCCAGCTTTACCTTCCGGTGTGCACCAGAAAGCCCTTGAAGTTTACGGCTTTGTTCTGTCCGCCATTGGAGTACGCTTTTGCCCGACAGACATTATGCCCTTTCATTACTGACCCGGACCCAGCAAGATGCGCTCGCCCGTGACCTCAACCTCTATTTCCCAGGCCTTTCATCCGTCCTGTCGTTTGCCTCTCTATCCGTGCGCCCGCTGTTCCTCGCCATATTCGAAAGTCACATCTTGAAGCTGAGTGCAGTGGCTCTTCGCCCGGCACTGAAGGCCATTGTTCTCTCGATACTCCCCGGCTTGGAAGACGAGTCCAGTGAGGACTTCGAGCGTATAGTCTCGGCTCTGGACAAGCTTCGAGATGCCGTCAAGAGCCAAAGTGACGAGATCACCGATGTGAAGAGTGAGGGTAGCTCGTCACACTTCTGGCAATGTTTCTTCCTAGCGACAATTACCAACTCGTCGAGGAGACAAGGCGCTCTTGCCTATCTAGTTCGACGCCTGCCAAAGTTTGGTATTTCGCCACGGAACGGCTCAGTGACGCCAGAAGGGACAGTTTCGTCCGACAATCTATCGGCAGAAGCAGAAGCAGCCATATCACCAGAGCCAGGTCTCCTCATCCGCTGCTTTGAATCCGGACTATGCGACACCCAGCTACTCGTCCAGCGCGGCTTTCTCGATCTGCTCGTCAGTCATCTACCATTGGACTCTCCAGTACTACAGGAGCATATCGACCAGGGAGACCTTGAGCGTTTGGCCGCTGCCGCCGCGGGTGTCGTGTCTCGCAAAGACATGAGTCTCAATCGGAGGCTTTGGGCTTGGTTTCTTGGACCAGAGCCAACCATGGCTGAAGGCCACGAATCTCTTCTTACTCCAACTCAAGACAAGCATACGGACCCCTCCACCTTCCACGCTGCATACTTCTCGCAGCACGGTCTCCAAGCTTTGACGCGGAGCGTATTGAAGATGATCAATCGGCCTAGCAAGCTCCCCGTCGAACGAGCGCGACCATTGCGAGTCTGCCTTTCGCTCATGGATCGTTCAGAAGTAGGCGGCTTAGTCATCCCAAAAGTCTTCCTGCCAGCGTTGCAGAGCGTTTACTCGTATAGCGAGACGGCTGCAAAGGACGATATTGATGAAGTGATGCGAAGCGCAAGTTCTTTCTTTGATGGGGTGGACAGCGACTTGATCTGGGGAAAGCTCATAGAGCTAGTATCTTCATCGTTGGATGCCCGTACTAGCCAGCAAGACGCTTTACGGCAGATGAAGCTAGCCAAATTTGTTCTGTCTCGCTTCAATCTGAAAGACGAAGATATGCTTATTCATCATATGCCCCTGATGATTCTATCGACCCTCACTGCGCTCAATGTGAGCTTAGCAAACAGGACTACACTGAACAAGGAAGTTGCAAATCTGGCTTTCGAGGTTGCTGACTCTCTGGTACAAGTCATCCCCGACCGCGCAATCAAGGATGAGTCTACTGGCGAGGAATTGAGCCTTCTCGGGAGCATTCCGCCTGAGACAATCACAAAGAAAATTCTTACCTTCTACCAAGAGTCACCGAATAGCTGGGAAGCGGTAGATTTGCCCTTCTCAGCGGTTGTGTTGGGCCAGCTGATCCTTCGAGAGTCGTCACGGATGTTCATCGCATCCGTCAGGCCCAAGTCAGTCTATTCTGCAGAGACACCCTCTAGGATTTTGTCAAACGTTATTGTCAAGGTGGAACGACTGACAGGTCTAGACGAGTTGGACCTATTCTCGGTTTTCCAACAGCTTCTCAAGACATCATCCGATCCTGGGCAACACTCGCTCCCGTTCCCGCATCTCAGCGCTCTCACTATGGTCCTCACAGCTTTGCAATCCACAAGGCCGTCCCAACCTTACATCAGTAGCTCGCAGATATCAGAGCTCATTCATCCTCTTGTGGCTTTGCTATGGCAATACTTATCACCATTGATGCCCAAGTATCATGTGGAAGCTGTAAGATCTATACTACAATTGCACATGATAGCGCCGTCCAATCGCATGGTGGAAGCGGCCATTTCATCGATCATAATTGAAGGGATCAATTCCGAATTTGCCTCGTCGTTCGGCTCAGCCGATGCCAGCCGTCGGTTTTCCATCCTCTGGACCCACACCATGCACGAGCTCAGTTTACAGTCAGAGAAACGTGGGAGCTTCTCTCGCCGCCGCGGTGGCAATATGACACCACTTCCTCCACCACAGGCCGTAGGCTTCCAATCTGTTCTCACAAGACCACTGTTTCTCCTCCTCGATACGCTCGAAGATGAGGGTACTGAGACGGCCGCCTTCATGCGGACTTGGCTGCAGGACTTGTCGAGCTTCAACAAGGTTCTCGAAGTACTCACTAGTCGTCTACAGTCGCTACAATGCCTTGTAACAGCCAGTAGTTTAATACCAGGCAAGACGCCTTCGATGCAGACTTCGCGCACCCCAGCAAAAGACACCAAAGAATGTCTATACTTCCTGAAGCACATTCACCAGATACTGAAGCGGCCTTCTCACTATACATGGGTGACTCTGGCTGAGGAGCCCAGTCCAGACGCTCCCGATCCCACTCTTAGGGGAACACTCCAGGAGTGGCTCGTCAAACTGTGCATGAGGACACTTTCCATCAACATTAGCGAGGCAAATTCCTCGAAAGCGCCACATTTACACGATCTCTACCGTGTATCTGTAGGCATTATAATCCAGATATACTCGAGCGAATTCGCGAATTCACTTAGAGATCTGGAGCTCGAAGTACCACTGATGGCTCGCTTAAAAACGGCTTGCCCTTCATTACAGAGCCTTCTTCTTGATGCTATCTTCCTAGCGTTAAAGATCAGACTGGTCCGACCCTCGGATGAGAATAACGTGGAACAAAAAGGCCTGGGTATTAATACTCACAGGTCTAGGATATCGATCGCAGTAAGCCAAGATTCTGTTGACGTCGAACTTGCGCCTATTCCACCCCCTCCTCAACTCGTCGAGACTCTCAAATACGGGTTTTCATCTCCTACTAGTCGTCTTGTTCTGGATGACTGGGTGCACTTTCTTATTGAAGTGCTTCCCCTTTTTGCCGACGCTATCTTTGAGAATCTGCTTCCGCTGGTAGAATGCTTGTGTCAACAGATAAATCAGACTTTTGAGCAGCTCAAAACCGTATTCACCACGCCAAAAATAGGTGCAGACATTTCTCCGGAGTCTACGCTCATCTCCCTTGTCAATGGTCTGGAGCAGATCTTAGCCAGAGCCCATGACCGGTTGACAGTACAAGAAACAAGGGCAACAGCCAACAAGACCCCAGAAGTTCCCCAAGGCTTTTTTGGCAACATGGTTTCAGGCGTCTTCGCAACCGACACACATCAAACACGCACGCCTACAGCCAATAGTAGGCTTACCGTGCTGTTGTGCTTCCAAGATACGGTTCGAATTTGTTTTGCTATCTGGTCATGGGGAGGTTACGAGCCCAAAGATGGCTTGCAGGACCCAACATCAGCGTCGTCTTTTGGCTACACATCTCTACGTATGCGCAATCGAGCTAGGCGTATCCTAGAACATCTTTTTGCCGCGGAAGCTCTGGAATGCCTTGAGACTTTGGTTGTTTTGTGGACTCACTCTACCAAAGGCGACATGCAAGCAGCCGCTGTCATGGGCTTACTGAACGTCTTGAACGGATCAAAGCCAAGACACACAATACCTGCGATATTCAATGCAGTCTACAGTCGAACCAACCCTTCTGCAATGGACCAGAATAGGATGTCTACATTGACGTCAGATTTGTCTGAAACAGATTTAGTGGCCTTTCTCGTGGACTACACCGAGTCGTTAGAGGATGACGCGATGGATGAGATTTGGCAGGATTGTACGCTGTTCTTGCGAGATGTTCTCGCAAATCCGCTCCCTCATCGACAAGTCTTGCCTGCACTGCTTGAATTTACTGCCGTGATCGGCCAGAAGGTTGACAATACAAATTTTGGTGAGCAGCGGAAGATGAGGAAAGAGCTGGCAGTGAGTGATAGATTATCCTTCCGCTGGCCGTCTCATATACTAATTAATTCGCAGGATATCTTCCAAAGAATATTGACTGCTGTCTTCACTACACGCTCAATGGGATACCTTCAAGATCCTAGCCAAGTCGCCTCTTCAGAGAAGGCAACAACCACAAACGGTAGTTTAGGTCAGAAGCGGGCTAACGATGTAGTAACCGTTCTCAATACCATCGTCCCTCACCTCCCTCTCGTCTTAGTCGAAAACGATCGCGTCAACAACGTTGTAACAAGTATCTCAACCTCCGTTATTGGACCAACTTTTCGTGCAAAATCCTTCCCCGAAAATGTCTCAATAGGCATTCTTAGTCTTTTTCAAGGTCTTACAAAAGTTTCCCAAGCGAACAAGTTCTGGAAAAAAGACATCTATGACGCCTTCAACGACCCTCGGTTCTTTAATACTTCATTACCATTGTTAAAGGAGTCTTGGCTCCCAATTCTGTCACAATGGACACAATCTGACAAAGACCGTTTACCGGAATTATTGTCAAGGCTTTCGGCTCCTACTACTGCGGGCATCATGTTTGGTGTGGGCGCTTCGTCTGCAAGACAAGAAGCAGACCGCAAGGCCCAACTCACACTTCGACGCATCGCGCTCATCATTCTTGCAGGCATAGAAGACGCTTTCACTCCTGCCATCCCCCAAATTATGGAAAAAATCGTCGAACTCCTCTCCGCAACACCAGCGTCATCCCCCTCATCAGCTACGCGCGCAGAAGTCCTAGTCCTCCTCCGCGCCATTCTCCTCAAGACGTCATCCATTCACCTTGCGCCCCTCTGGCCCACCATCACTGCAGAACTAACCTCAGCACTAACAAGCCTGCTCCCAGATGCAGCCAACAAAGACCACTACAACAATGCCGGCATAATACAAGCCTGCAAACTTCTGGACGAGCTCGTGGTTCTCGAGCCAGACGACTTCCAGCTCCTAGAATGGGTCTACATAAGCGACACCATTGATGCAATCTACAAACCCGCACACATCGCCTTCCCCACGAGCCTCGTCGACGAAATCGCAGAGGCTCTACAATCGACTGACACGCCTACGTCTCGTAACTCACGTTCCACCATACCGCACTTGACCTCCACTTCGTCTTCTGAACCGAAGAAAACGCTCTTTTTGGACCCGTTGATCGAGGCCATTGAGAAGGATGAGCGGGCGGAAGTGTTGGAAATGGCAAGGCGGGAACTGGTGGAGAGGGTTGTTAGGCCGTTCTTGGGAACTCTAGCTATGGGGGCTTTTGAGAGTACGTATGGTGGTGGGGAGGTGGATTGGGAGCGGGTTTGGGAGAGCGTGGTGGGGGATGTCAAGGGTTTGGCATAGATCTTCTAGATGGCATGTGTGGGTCTGTAATACGTGTAGAAAGCGTACTTCAGGCCTCTTTATTGGAAAGCTAATTGTTTAAATAGAGCTAGAAATTCCATTTCAGTCATGTTTTCCTTTTGACTGATCTATCTGATCTTTATTGATGTAGCCCTGTATTTCTTTTTCTTCCGCATGTCTTGCTTTTTCTTTCGGTCTGAACACGAGACTGGATATTTCGCGTTTTTGACATCGCCCATGCTTCCATCTATAGACTATCACCCTCTGTAGCACTTCTGGAGACTGGACCGCAAGGAGGTATGTGACACAGTATCTAAATGCTTTATGTCCTTTTGATCATATGTAGCGCAATCACAGTGTTACGTGTAAGCATTCTAGACGACCAAGCAGTCCCCTTTTTCGCTATCGAAAGATAGAACAATCAGGGCGAAGTGTGGAGGTGTAACTATAGATGAGCCGTTCTTCAGAATAGTATATTCCGTCGTTACGGGCAGAGCCAGCCTGCAGGATTGGTTTTTCAAAGCAGTCTGTGAGTAAAAGTATACCAACCATCGCCTGGCGAGAATGAGATGTTCAGTCTCAGATTGTACGACTGGTTTTGAGTACTCGTTGTTTTACGAGAGTGAGAGACTGGTGCTATTGGCTGGGTAAAAGCTGGGACGCGATACGGGGTATATAGACTAAAGCACGAGAGCTACTATAGGCAGGTGAGGATTCGTTTCTTCTATTCTCAATGCGAATGGGACATTTATCGTTTGGTGTCTTTGCTTACTTGCTTGTTTGTGTTGCTCGTTTTTTATTTAGATATATTGTTCTTGCAAAGATGGTTAGATGTTTGAAGAGAATTGGGATGGTTGACGTAGTTTTGAGAAATGGCTGACTATTTACGAAGGCTAGGCGGCAGAGTTTTGGTTATTAATTCCACGCATGGTCCAAAATTTGGTGACAAACTTAGACGAATTATGACGAGCCATGGAGTTTGCACTGGCAGAAGATCTCACAAGCTGGTCATCATGTTCAAAGGGGCAGGACTCATTGTTTCTGGTCAATGCGTCTGTTTTACGGTGGTGTTGTGTGTTAGGTGTATGGAGTAAGATCGATGCCATTGAATAGATGGTTTTTAGTGTGAATTTGAGATTGTAAGTGCGTTTGTTTGTGGTATGAATTGGCACGGTTTCTGAACTTGTTATCATGGCTAGTTTTATAGCGTGGGGTATCTTTGTCTTATTGCAGGAATTTCTGAGGAAGACAGTTTATGCTGTTTTTATGATTGAGTTGCTATGAAATGTAGTTACACTCCCAGTTCCGACTTGAGCGCAATGTTCTGATTTGCGCCCGAATTTGTCTTTCATAGACTCGCTGGGTAGGGGAGCCATCAAAGAAGCGTCGCTGCAGATTTCTCACTGTCGACGTCCTTCACGTGGTAATTCTCTGGCCACCGAAAGCCTATACTCTCATCCTGAGGATGATCTGAGATATAATCTACAACTTCCTCATCGTGCAGTTCCATCATCTTGTCTAGAAAATCTTCCACGAATTTGTTGCAGGCGGTCTCAGCAAGCCCTGATATTCCTGTCTTGTATGCTCTCTTGCTCCAAACATCAACGACAAAATCTCTCATTGGAGATCGAACGCGTGTGGCCTTGTAAATCAGCTTGACACTGTCACAAGAAGCGGTATTCTGATCATATTTCTCGTTTTTAACCGCAGCGTCCATGACATCGTTCTGGAATGAAATGTCCCTTAACTTCTCGCCGAGTAAGTACGCATGAACCAAGGTCATCCAGTTCTCGGAGGTCTTCCACTTGAAATCTACTTGTTTAGAGTAGAGCCATTCAGCGTAGATACCGAAGATGTGCGGAGATTCGTCGCTGAGGTCAATGGAACGAGGATTATCTCTGGTCTCCCCTGGTTTCAATGCCGCGCGGAGAAAGCGAGAGGAATTGATGACTGACGGTGGAACCATTCAGGCTATCCCATCTAGAATCTGAGCAGTAGTGAAGGAGAATATCACACGTTGTCATGTCAACACACCCGAACACGCTAATATCGAAAGAAGAAAGGTGCGTTTGCCCCATCTTTCCTGAGACAACTTTTGACCATCAACATCGGCGCCACGTACATCATCTTCATCAAATCATATCCTCGTTGGCTATGCCTACTTTATCTACAGCTCCGAACTCCAATCACGGCGTAAGAGACGTTCGTGTGGCTCAAAGCGAAGCTACAAAGTGAGTACCAGCCGGTCCCCTGCATGACACGTCTCAAGCTTACATACCGAGAACAGCTTTTTGCAATCAGTCATCAAAGTCGTTGTAGGGCTTGAAGGGCAATCACAAACCTTTTTCGTGCATGAACGGCTTGTGACAGATCGTGCCCCTTTCTTCGAGAAAGCTCTGCATGGTCAGTGGAAGGAATCTGATGACAAGATTGTAGAGCTACCAGACGATAGCCCCACTGTTTTCTTCACTTATTTACAGCTACTCTATACCAGCAAACTGCCAATCAAAGCGAAAAACGGTCGGCATGACGACAAGGGTTCGCGGCACGAATACGACATCTTGGTCGAGCTCTACGTGCTGGCCGAAAAGTTCCAAGATGTCGAAACAAGAAACATTGCCATCGACGCCATGATTGCCAAATCGCGGTCCGAACGGAGCGTTCCTGGCATGTACAATGTCCAGCGCATCTTTGACGACACACCGGAAGGCAGTCCGCTGCGAAAATTTGTCACCGACCTGTACGCGGATATAGGCAGCGAACAACAGCTGCACACAAATTGCGGGCGGCCTCCAGCCGATTTTCTATTTGAGCTTTCACGCAAACTCTTGAATATGCCGTTTCGGGATGTTTCGCAGCATACCGTGGATTCCTGCGATCCTTCAACCTACCATGTCAAAGCACTAGGTGTACAGGACGTTGAAGATTGTAACAACGATGCCGAGGATATTTAGCAATCCGACTGGGTCAAAATCACGGCGACTATGTCCTTTTCGAATGGTTACCAATCAATACAACGACAACAACGTGTGTACCAAATCCGGCAAATACTGGACTCATATGAGAACTATGAAGAGGATTGCATTGTCTCCAGAACGCAATCGTGCGTCTCCGTAGCACGTTTTGCATTATGGGTGCATAGTTATCCGAACCAACCAAACGCAAGCTGGTGTTAAGCCTTCCAAGACATTTGATCAAGACATCTGCAAAGAATTCAAGACAATTCACTTCGACATGAAAACGCAAGAATTCTGAGCGAAAGCCAGCGGACTCGTCAACGAAACCGTCGTATCGCTAATCGTGAAGAAAGCGCTGTCACCAATCAAAGTGGGCGCGCTCATTATTCGCCAAATGGAAAATTCTGGATAGCATCTTTGCGCAGCTGTTGATGCTGTGGATTTCATGCCTCCCGAAGACGAGTCTTTTCATGGATTCTTAGACCCCAAAGTTATTGAACCCCGCGATTTACTTCGTGCTCTATCCAGAATGACTGTCTCATGCAAGGCAAAAACAATATGGAGATGTTAGGCAAAGGTTAGTGAAACTATTCGTTACAAGACGTTTATAGACTTAACTAACATGTTGCTGGTGGGAAAGACCAAAGCAGCTGTGGGTGCGTGTTTGCAACGATTAGGACAGACTATGACGAAGGAGGTGGAGTTGAAGTTGAGGCATGGCTTCATAGAGCTTATGACAGAGAGTGTATCGGGTTTGATAAGCACAGCATGTCCGCTGAAGATGATTGGAAATTTAGAGTGTAGCTTAGAGATGTAACGTCAGTTACTGTTCGTTCGGCCAACGTTCAAATGAATTCACCCTATTTTTGTATAGAGCTTGGATGAAAATGACATGATACAGTTGATCACACAGGCAGATGTAGAAGGAAAAGAGTGCAAATAAGCCTCCAATTTTTCATAGTGGTTTATCAGAATGGAGACGTTCAGCATGGACGCCAATCAACGGTGCTCGCCAAAGGTTAACAACACTATGATACACTCGTATATCGCCTAAATCACTCTTTCTCGGTCCTCTTGTCTCGCGATGTTCGCGCCTAGATATCCGCCGAATTCGTCTTTCGTGATGTTAGAAGCGAGCCAACGATTCCCAACGAGTATTTATAGAAGTGCTGTGGGGGGGTATTTGTCAAAACTAACACATGGTAATAATATCTAAACGCACATTACGCATCAGGTTGGGCTTATACCACAACTTTCAACCCCCCCTGATAGTGATAGTATCTGGAACAAGTCGTCTTCCTCAACTCCAATGTTTCTCTACCGTTTAATTCTGCAGTGCGGATCGTTGTACTAGCCATTTGTCAAGCCTTTTTTACGTCTCGCTCCTCACCATACAGAATTTCACCGGACTTATCGTTCCCATCGCCACGCCTTCAACAATCTGAGGCATTTCGTACAGCTCAGCAACCTCCCCGACTCCCTCTACTGAATCGAGTAGTCCCCCTAATCCATACAAGACAACAAGCGCTCCAGTAGCGCTAGCCGCAAGCATCGCCACACTACCATATTTGAAGACGTTCAAAAGCCGTAAAACCACGACACCATAAGATGTAGCATCATATCCAAGTAGTTCTGATTAAAACTCGACGTTATCTATCTACATTCCAAAATCCACCACACCCATCTAAACACCCTGCCACACAATCTCCAAAGCATTCGACCTCTCACTGCCCGCATGAACACTAACCTGCGTAGACCCACTCGCAACACTATCCGCACTCCACGCCGCATTATCCCCCGCCGCAAGTTTCCCGTTCGAATTCGTAAACGCAGCCGGCGAACTCACCGACCCCCCACAAGTAAACACACCCGAAACAACACCGCAATTACCCTTCGAGCTCGTAAGCGTGAACCCGTTCCCCGAAGCCGTAGCACGGAACGTCGCACAAGTTCCACTCGTATACCACGTGCCGGCAGAAATAAGGCACCCGTTCTCCGCACCATCGGATTTGATGTTCAAATAGCCCTTGCCGGAGAAGGGGGAGCCTGTGGGTTCTGGCGTTCCCGTGGTCTGTGTTGTAGTCGTGCTGCCGCCACCGTCACCGTCTCCATCAGAGTCGGATTTAGGGAGGTACTTGACACCGGTCGATGGGCAAGTCGACTTTGTGCCATCTGGGTTCGCGGGGACAAATTCGCCCTGCTGCACGGAACCGCGGACATCGTAATGATACCAAATTTGGTTCAACGCGCCAGAGGAACAACCCAGCGTCACAGACACACCGTTCCGCTTCGCCTGCAAGGCCGCCTGAATTTGCGCGGTGGTATACGTCGCCGTGGTCGAGGGCGAGATACCCGCGGCAGCAAGCCATTCATACGACGGCAATGCCTTGAACAGATCGACCGCTTTTTGGAAGAAGTCGACGACTTCTTCGGTGGCTTTATGGTCGTTGTAGCACGATGGTTCTAGAGTGCTGATGCAGGTGCCATGCTTGCCCCATTCGTGCTGCCAGAAGGTTTCGTCGTTGCCGGAGTAATCTTTCCAGTAGGTGCTCATGTAGGAGACGAGGTCGTTTGCGCCGAAGCTTTTGAGGATGGAGGTGATGTTTTTGTAGGCGCGGGATGAGTCGCAGGAGGCGTCAAAGGTGCCGTCGCAGTGGTCAGGCCTTGAATATCAAAAGGACAAAAAGTCAGCGGTCATGTTGTCAATGTTGAACGCAAACCAAATTGCTCCGACCGCCCTTTCAAATCCACACCATATAAAGATCCATCACTTCATATTGACAAATCTTGTATCAGAGACGAGGAAAAGAACTCACCAAAGCCCATGAATCGTCCAACTATCCACCGGCCCCGTAACAGGATGCGTATCCCAAAACTGCGTCAACAACAATTGACCCCCAGGAGCATTGAAACAGCACAAGTCCGCAACAGCCGTAGTATTATGACAGCTCAACTCCGGCGTGGAGCACATCGCAGGCGTACTACCCAAGACGCTCTGCCCACCCCCCAGCAACACCTGGGCGCCCGCAATAGCAAACTTGGAAACGCTACGAAGCGAAGGAAGAGACGACGAAGCCATGATGTCCGACACCGATGTTGGCAAGACCGAGACCGAATCGATGGATTCAGACGATGAAGGGAGCGGAACTGTGTCTCTTATACTGGGATGCCAACCCCAGTTCCAGAGTCCTAGTCCTCGTACAGCCATAGTAAAAATGCGGGAGCCAGTACTCTGTAGCCACGCTTCAAAGAATTGATAGTGACGGCTGTTCCGATGGCAAGGCCCGTACCTGAGCTACGATGCAGGCACTCCGTATTCAGCCCGGATAACCCTATCCCAGTCTAGTTGCGCCGTGGTCTAAGCTCCAGTACGAAGGTATACCAGCACGGACACGCGTAGAGGGCGGAAATACTTCACACACGGTACTCCGTAGTATCTACAGTTTGTTTGAAGCTCCACCAAGCTTTAGTGATCTGCCCCCCTGCAGATAGGCACGTTTGGCGGGCTGAGGAATGCGATTCGCTGGTTGGACTGTGTGGGCGTGTCCTTCGTAATACACAGTCGGTATAGTGCGGTCTCGAAACAGCAGGTCGGAAGGGGGAGTTGTTAGTGCGAGCAGGCGATACGTATGCCTGTATGTAGCGAAGGAGTGGGCAGTGCTATTATTACAGTAGTTTGCGGTAGATAGATCGAGGTGCGACGGACGACTATGGGACGGATGGCGGGTTTGCAGACCAGGATTGATGGAGTTAGAGAGAGAGAGGGAGGGAGAGTGTGTGAATATCCAAGATTAAAAGGAGTGCGCGACACAGCCACTCACTCGCTCGCCTTTGAGCCAGACACGCATCAGCACTCAAGATCACACTTGAGACACTGATGAAGATCTACTGGCGTTAGACCAGTCATGAGAGGAAGATGGCAAGGCACGTGGGGCACATGATGCGAGGAGCGGTGATGCGCCGAGAGGTGTTCAGGATTGGACCTTGCAGTCATCAGTTTGGGAACCACTGGGAACTTTGCTCCTTGCGGGAAAAAGGCGGCGCCACTTGGGACAGGGCGTGCAGGGGCAGAAGCTTGATTATTTGGCATGTGGGCGAACTCGGACATAGCCGTGATGAGGCTGTACATGGTGCAAATAGTCGGAAACACTAGGCGCGAGCAGCAGTCGATGTCGAAGGGATTGGAGGAAAGAAAGATTGGGTATCTATTGATCGCATATTGCTCCTCGAAAGCCCACAGGGACATGCCCATCAAATCATTTAATACTAATGTCAATAACCGTATATCGGCGGTGGAACGGAAATTTTCAATAACACACAGTCGTCCTCTCATCCAGTCGTTTCCATGAAAACCACCAGCCTTACGATTTGCGTCGATGAAAGGAAAAGGCAAAGCTGTACGCACACAACGTGTACGTGGAAACTCGCGAAGCCGGTTGACAACAGGACCCTTCGAATGCGTCTCATAGCCGTGGACGCGATGCAGTTGTTCGGTTGCGTCTGTAGTGTCGCTTACCCTCCTAGTAGTAGCGATCTGGATCATCATAAGTTGGTCGTCCATGGCTTTTATCAACATCGTCGAGGCTCTTGTACGACGAAGAAGGCCCACCGGGACCTATTCGTCTAGTCAGTAAAGCTGATCCGCAGCGGCAAGAGCACTCTGTATGCGCGCCAAAAGGAGGTGATAGCCTGGAATCTACTCACCACCTCGCCCACGCCCGCGGCCACCTCCGCCTCGATCACCGCGATGACCACCACCGCCTCGACCACCCCGGCCTCCGTACGGGGGATTACGGCTTCCTCCCCGACCACGCTCACGGTTTCCGCCACGGTAGTTTGGGTTCTGATTGCCAGAACCGGTCGGACGTCTGTCATCATATCGTGGATGTTGGGGACGCGGGTTCTCCCCATCATCCTCACGAGTGCGCTTGTGATAGGTCTTATTGGGGAAGTAGCTCTCGTACTCGGTCTCGTTGGATTGCCTGCAGTGAGACGAAAGTCAGCAAAGCCCGCACATGTTGGAACAAAACACATACTCTTCCTCAATCCTCAACTGCACCTTCTCGCCTACAGTAGTCTCAAACATGTAAGCTTCCTCCTCGGGCACCGGGTGCCAATTGTGGATTCGCGCTGCATCTTTTGGTTGCCCGCCCTTCCTGATAGCAAGCACTACAGTGGGCGTCGGGTTTTCTGAATAGTATTTCGTCGATTTGGGAACCGGCTCGCATCGTGCTGCCCAAAGCTTGTTCTCAAAGCACGCAATGCCGCTGACCTTCCAAACAACCTTGAAACCGATGCCACCCACCTTGTCCAGGATGCTTTTCGGGCAGGGCTTGGGGGTGATGAGAATACTATTCGCGAGATAGCGTATGTCGCCTTCGGGTGTGCCGGGGGGCAGCTTAACGAGTGCAGCCAGCTTGTCCGACATGGGCTTGGGGATCATGTAGCCGGTGTAGAAGACGGTCTTCTTGATTTGATGCGGTCGTGCGGTCGGAGGTGCATTGCCAGATCTGACGAGTTCGTTATGGCCATTGATCATGCGCTGGATCTCTGCGACTTCGGTGACGGGATCTAAATGCTAAGGTCAACCAAGCTCGTTCAGAGCAGGCGTAGTCAACCCATATTGTGAAGTTACGTACCGAGCTGGGTAGCATTCTCAGTCACCTGAACGACCTCAACAGTGATCGGTTTCCTCGTCGTGGGCAAATAGCCCGCCATCAGATCCTTGTTGAACTGGAAGAGGAAATCCCGAAAGGCCTTGGTGTGCTTGACTCTATCCTCATATATTCGTATCTCTTCCGCCTCCTGATAGGTGTACACAATCTCCTTGAGCAGCTCCTGCTTAAACTCCATTGTGCTCTTGAACTTCTGTCCCATGGGCCCCACGTTGGGCTTCAAGCACACCATGTCGAACTTCAACTTCTTGCTCCCTACCATGCGCTTGACGAGGTCCGCGAAGCCGTGTTCGGAGCGACCGGTGAGCAGCACGTTCAGCGCATCCTTCTGCTGCATTGAAAGCTCCACGAGCTCCACAATAGCATCGTTCCACCATCCTTTCCATGCGCGCGGTTCTTCCTTGTCGACGCCTTCGCCGGTCGCGGCGAGGAGCGAGGAGTCGTGCCACCAGCCGCCATTCACAAAAACGTCGGGAGATGCGAGCTGGCCGAGCGTGTGGCCGTTCCAAATCTGCTTGTTGGGCAGCGGGCTTGCGAAAACTGGGCGCCTATCAGTACTGCTTCTCCACCTCGGACGGAAGGTCACCAACGGGTGTTGTCAAAGTCGTAGACATGAATTGCCTTGACACTATTCATAGGTGGCAACTCTTGCTCATCGCACGACCACCTCTTGAGCGCCGTCACAGTGTGGTTAGCGGTCTTCCCAGATGTAATCACTCCATTCCCATTCCCATTCTGGCCGGCATATGCCGACCGCGTTGACGTCGTGAGCATGGCGAACAATGGCGGGCGAAAAAGTGAAGAAGAGAAGCGCCTTGTTGCAGCGAGAAGCATGCGGTGTGAACGGCACGCGACCTGGTTACGGCTGGCTAGTCGATGAGGATGGAATTGTAGCTCGTCAAGGTGTAGAATTCAGAAAGTCGCGACTGATCGAGTCCGTGCACTTCACTTATGTATATGCAGTACTCCGTACGAAGCACCGACAACTCTCCGCAATCGCAAATTCGATGATCCCTCGAGAAAGATAACGTCATCGACAGAGTCCAAAAAGCGTATTTGTATATACGATAGTATGAAGAAGATGTAAATTTACCCACCCATCCAATTCCCCTCCACGACTCGTTCCGAGTTCTTTTCCGCTTCCGAGTCTTCCATCCATCCATCCATCCATCTATCCGTGCATCCACCCATTCCACCGCATGCTTCTCCCAGCGCATGGCCTCAAAAGACACTACAGGAGATTCCTGCGTAATATGTCTCTCCCCCATAACCGAACGCGCCATCACCACCCCATGTAACCACTACGCCTTTGACTTCATCTGCCTCGCACGCTGGCTCCAACAACGTCCAACCTGCCCACTATGTACGCTCCACCGCACCCACAACACCTACAACACCCATCCATCCCAACCCTAACAAACACCCAGGTAACGCCAAAGTATCCTCCATACAATACGACTTCGCCTCCCCCACCGACTTCAAAACCTACACCCTCCCACCCCTTCCTCCTCCCTCTCCTCCCCAACCATCCCGTCCCCAACCCCGCCTCCGTCCCCTTCGCCGTCGCCGTCAGTCCTCCCCTCCCCTCACCGACACCCCCCTCCTCCGCCGCCGCCACATCTACCGCCACAACCTCTACTCCTACCACATAGGAAGCAACCCCATCTCCCGCTACCACGACCCCACCCCCCACGCCATCAACGCCTCGCCCGCCCTCCAAAGCAAAGCCCGCACCTTCATCCGCCGCGAACTCCGAGTCTTCCGCTTCCTCTACACTGACACGGCACCCACAAGCACAACCACAACCACATCCACAACCACAACCGCAATCACAACTACCACAAAAGCTGAATTCCTCCTCACCCACATCCTCACCCTCCTCCGCACCACGGACCTCAAACCCCACACCAACGACCCCGAATCTCACCTCCGGCCGTTCCTCGGCCGCGCAAACGCGCGTCTCTTCCTGCACGAGCTCAACGCTTGGATGCGATCTCCGTATTCCAAGCTATCGGATTGGGATCGCGGGGTGCAGTATGCAGAGGAGTTACCGGAGGAGTTTGACGAGAGGGGAGTGGCAGTGGAGGCGGCGAGGGTGGCAGATGGAGAAGGAGAGAGAGGGGGGCATGGAGGGTGAAAGGGGTGGAGGAATGGATTCGATGTTAGTAGTGGGTTGAACAAGCCAGGAGAGAGAAAGAAGAAGAAAAGAAGAAGATATACCCCATCTAGAAACCAAAGGAAACATTCGAAAACGATAAAAGGGAAAAAAAGATCGCACCACGCAAAGAATCACTCAAGATAGGATGTCAACGAGAACAAGTAAACGCCATGGCATGCCTGCTTGCTAATTAGCTTGCTTGCTTGCCTGCCTACATACCAAGTACCCATACGCCAGTCTTCGAAGTTTACCCATTTCATCTCTCCAAAGAAAGAGATAGAAAACCCCCAAGTCCTAAAATGGATTCCACCCATACCACACAAAAAAACACACAGTGCATCCCCATATACCATGATACCCAGCACTTGGTCAATCCTCGTTACTACTCCTTTCCTTCCATCGCCTACCTACTCTCCCTTCGCCCTCCCCCTAATAATCCCTAATCCCATACCCCCTCTCTCGCTCACACTACTCCTTCGCCCAAAACTGCGCCCCATGCTCTCACTCCTTGCGCTATCCACACTGCGCCTCATACTCGAAGAGCTGCTCCTCCGTCTCGCCCGCCTCGCTTCATCGGGATCATGCGGGTGCAATCCACTGGCCCTTGCAAACAGATTCAAAATATCTGTGAGACTGATGACTCCGCTGAGGTGACCCGACATGCTCGCACCAGGAATAGCTGATGCGGAGATGGCCGGGGCGACGGCACCCGAGCCAGCAAGATGTGCAGGTGCGGGCGAGGCGACGGACTGAGGACCACTTGCGGCTACTGGAAGTGGGGTCATGGGAGATGTGGGGATAAAGGCGGCGGGTGTGATGGCGGGTGTTGGGGGTCCGGAGGAAGCGGGCGATGGAGTATCGACGACCCACATTCGATGGGAGCGTGTGGCCACTAATTTGGCAACTGTGTGGGCGAGTGTGGAGAAGGGGTTTACGTGGAAGACCGGGAAGGAGTCTTGACCGTCGTTCACACCCCGTTCGGAGAGAATTACGGAGATGAAGTGGATGCAGGAAGATCGAAGGAGAGGAAGGGATGTTGATTTCGTTAGGAGCTGGAACTGTCAGCGTGGAGCAGTAGGCTAGGAGAAGAGATTGGAACTTACCCGGACATCAACGTGAGAAATGTTGCCAATAACATTGTTCTGAGCATCCAGAACTGGAAGCGATGTCACTCCCTCGTTGTTCATAAGTTCGAGCGCCGTGGCTAGGGGTTTGTCGCCGCTACCGTCTGTCAGCATCGCATTCCATCGTATTCGCCTTGAACAGGTCTTACTTGATAGCAATCACCGAGTGACTCCCCAAATTCAAGTCCTTGATCAACTGCGGATAAAGCTGATCCACGACCGGGAAGCTCTGTCGATTCTCCCAAAAGAACCTAACCAATCTCAACTGCGTCAGAATTCCGACCACGTTGCTCGTGCCATCCTCCGCAACCAGTACCCTGTGAACACCACTGCCGAAGACTTCCACTGCTTTCGTCAAATCTGCCGACGCAGGCAGCGTAATCAACGGGCCCTTCTTGCCCAAGTCTTTCACATCCTTGAGCGGGATGGGCTTGCCTTCGCGGCCCTTCTTGGCGAGCTCGTCGAAAGAGGCGACATCGCCTTCTTCTGGCTGTGCGAGACCGACAACGAGAAGAAGATATGCATTCAGATCGCTGTAGTCGAAAGTCCCAGTCGCGGAGCGGGAGTTTTTGTCTTCGCGGAGGAGGACCACGTTCGGAGAGCCAGACTGAACGAGGATCTAGACAACACACAGCATATCAGCATACTTTCATGAAGCCCAATCTGTGCATGCGTGAATCCCCCAGTCCACTTACATTCGTAGCCTCCTCAACACTAGTATCGTACTGCACAAACCTCACATCTTCACCATTCTCCCCCACAATCTCCCCCACCTTCACCGTCTTCCAATCCCTCCCCGCAAACTTCGAGTCGCTCTGCTTCGTCGGCGGATTGCTAAGGAGATCCTGCAGCGCCTGCTGAGAGAGAGAAGGATGCCTCGTCGCGCGCGGGGAAGCAGGCATGCCTCGCATGTTCTCCACGAAGCTGGAGCGATGGCCCGAGTGTGGCGGGCTCGACATGACGAGGGGTGTGGGCGGCGAGCGTGGGGACGCGTTGGGGACGGCGTGAAGGAGGGTTGTTGCCTCCTTCTTTGCGCTCCCGGGGGGGTTGGCTTCGTGGTCGGTCGTCGTGGGTGGGAACATGGTAAGCGTGGGTGGTGTAAACTGACGGCGTCGCAATCTATCTCCTGGAGCAGTTCTACGTCAGCTCTAACATGTCCAGGTGTGACAATCCTGTACAAACAATATTCGGGCTGGCGAGCACGTACCTAGCGCTGTCTGCGGTCTTTGGGGCCGGGAGGGTTGCGTGGGTTACGCGGGGTGAGGTATAGCGGTTTAGGTTCAGATTCACCGATTGACAGCGAGATTACAATTAGGCGCAGAGACGAGGACAGGTGTGAGCTCGAGTTCCCGTAATAGGAGTTTGATGTTTGCGAGAGGCGAGGATGGCTACACAGTCACAAGCCCCCCAAAAAGTGGGTGTTCGAGGTGGAGAGCCCGCAATCGCGTCTCTATTGCCCCTCCCGAACTTCCTACCTGCAGGTTACAGCGACGTCTCTGATTGGCTGCCTTCAATGGCCACCGATGATGCAGGGAGGTCGGCGTGATTGGCACTCCCGTACATATCAGAGTCTACGAAGTACATATATACTTTGTCGGGTGGATGCGACGACGTACCATGATCAACATCGTGATGTATTTTATTTTCTTTGCCATTGAATGTCAAGTCAGGTGTGACATCATAGCGGGCGCCAGCATCGAATTTCCTGGGCTCACAACTCCCCATACGTGCCCGCCCGTGGATATAATTATGCACAGTACTATACTGAATCATGAAATTGTTTCCTCACATATTACCCAAACACTGTAGCTTATTTTACACTATACATTCTGTCATGAGCTATACAGCTCTAAATGCAACAATCCATAAAAATGCATCTGCGTCCATACCGGCCCATCCCCCCCCCCCTAAACATCCAGCATACTTCTGATTCTCTGACCCCCATTGTGCCCACCATCACTACCCCCTACTCCACGCGGACTCCCCGCCAGCGTCATTCCCGTAAGATCGGTCCTCTCGCTCCTCACACTCGCCGTCTCACTCGCCAGACCCCTTCCACTACCCAACTCCCTTTGTGCCTCTCCCCTCCCGCTTGGCGGACTCTCATCCCTAAACGGGTCATGCGGCGGTCTACTCGTACTCCGATTCCTAATAGTCATATCGCCCATCTCGACACCAGTACCGCTAACCGCCCTAGTTGACAATCTATCCTCAGTCCCCACATCTCCATTATCGCGGGCAGCAGGCCCTCCAACTTCCCTAGTCATATCCCTCAATCTCTGATCATCGTTCGCATATCGACTCATCATATGCCTATCCCACCAACCCGGCTTCTTCACAATATTCAACTCCTCATCCGCCACGCGTCCCCTCGCGATCCTCTGCTTGATCAACTTCTTATCTTCATTTTCGTCTTTCATGCCCGCAACTTCAAAGACGACGAGGATGAGAAGGATGGTACCGTAGCCTAATCCAAATGGCCATCCAATTTGTACATCTTGTCGAAAGATGCTGAGATCCCATAGCCAAGCAGCTGCGAGCCCATAGCCCACTCTAACCGCCAAAATAGCAATGGCGAGAATGATCTTGACGGGTGGCCTACGCTTGTACGATCGTACCGAGTGTTGTAGCGAGACGCAGATTACGATCCAAGCGACGAGCGCCATTATGGCACCGGCTTTACCCCTGATATTCGTCGCAGCAGGCTTCGCAATGAACTCGACCTGAAATGGCGAATTCTGTTTCTCAAGCGCAGTCCACGATCTCGGAATCGTCATGAAGAATTCGATCCACGCGAACAGGTAAAAAACAAGCGGGATCCAAAACTCAAACTTGGACCGCTTATCATCCTGCGGCATCCCATAAGGATCCGAATCCACAATCTGGCGTTCCTGCCACGAAGCCCTACAATCCCACCATCAATTAGCCAAATAACGTTCAATTCATTCCCCATACACTCCCCACTCATCATTGCATCTCCCCCAACTCCCCCCAAAGAAAAAACATAACAACGGAAAGAAAAGTCAAACGTACCAATGTCTTGTAGCCTCCCAAACCATAGCCAAAGCCCCCGGCACCATCAACATGAAGAAGAAACTCTGCAACACAATCGGAATCTGCTGCAAAAAATACCGATCCACATCCACGCCCGTCAAGGTACTAATCATGCCACACGCCGCCACAAACAGCATCCAATACCACTGCCAGCGCCTCCCCACAACCCTAAACCGCTTATCCTCGCGCAGATGCAACCGCCCATGCTTATTCAGATTGATCAGCGTGAATATGAGCGTGAGGCCGAAGCCGACGCCGAAAGCGATGCTAGCCTTGCCACGCGTGCCGATGCCGTAGTAGGGGATGTAGCAGGATGTACCGTTTACCCAGGTGCCATTGTCCATCATCCAGGGCTTGAAGGTGTCGAAGGCGAGATAGCATTTTGATTCGTTGGAGACTGTGTTGTTGGAGTAGAGTTGGTATTTGAATTCGTTGAGCGCGGTCAAGTTGAAGGTTACGCCGTTTATTATCGTCTCGGTTTTGTTGGCGTTGGTCGGGGTGAAGCCGATGAGCGAGCGCGGTGTGAGGGACATGGTGGCCGGCGGGGACCTCGTCGGTAGGCGTTCGATGGAGGGGAGAGATGGGATCGAGCTGTGAGCTTTTTATCGCGATCCTAGCATCGCAGTGTGGCGGTTGCGAATTTCTGTTGTTTATTTATTCGTGCGCTGATGGGGTTGAATTGGAGGAGATTCCGCGGCGTTCCGACAATGCCAACTATTTCGCGCAACCTTGCGAGCGCTCGATGGGTCCGATGAAATTTTGCAGTCGTCCGCACGTCAGAAGCTGCTTTTCAGCAATTCCGATCGTTAATAGCGCACCGAACGAAAGCCGCTCAAGGCAGGTAAAGGCTCAAAGTCGCTGTCGGCGCATCGCTGAAAGTTGTTCGAGTGCCTAGTAACGCGCTCGGCATCCGCCCTAGTGCAGATCAGCTATCATTGTGGGCCGCTCTGCGATTGGTGACCATTTACTGTGAAACCTCTCTCATGCCGAGCATCACCGGCTGTTTTCAAATCTTCGTTGCCAATTCTCCCCCAGACGGTTACCGTTCGAAGAGAAACATTATACATAGTAAATAAACTGCTTGGACGGACAGGCCGAGAACTTTTGCGACAGGTGGCTTGTAGACGGTAAATTTGTAACTACAGCTAGCCATGACCTCGTTCAAGACCCCGAGAGGAACCCCAACACTCAATACTCGTGCGGACGTTTAGGTTTGCATTGTTCCTGATATCCAGAATCGTAATCTCCCCAACATCAAAGCAGAACGCCGCCCATGATACCCAAAATGCATGCTTGCCGGATATGTACAACGCAGCCAGCCCCAACCCTTCGTCAACAGTAAACATTCATTTTTTGCACCTGATACCCATCCCGATTCTGTATGGTATCATAATAAAAGCAACGACCAAGGCATCGATCATCTATACTTGCTCGTGGACATCTACATAACGTAGAGAAGGTCGGTGTCTGCATCGTGTTAGTACACAAGTGCCAATGTGTCTGTGAATCATGGGCATGAACTTACTTAGCGGGTGACTGCAACTAAGCTGCGGCTTCTGGCTGTACTTGCCCTCGAGTTCGTCACGAATACTGTTGAGTAGCTGGACATAACTCTGATTCGGGTTCTTCCTGAGAGACGTAATGAACGCCCAAGACATGGCACCCGTGGCCTCTCCTTGGATCGAAGCATCGGCACTGTCACGATAATTAGTATCACGCCTCGTAGTTAAGCCGAAGGGAAGTGGGAACTTACGAAGTCTGCGTATCCTTTGAACCACTCCACATGATGACATCCGCCGGGCTCGTCTTTGTCCGCAAGTTCTTCTTGTACACCGCATCGCCCTGCGTGACCTTTTTGAACAAGGTTCCGGCAGTCGATAGCATGCCGCCGATGTCCTGGCGCGCATAGCTCGACACGATACCCAACAAGCCCTGGCCAGCCTCCTTGGCCAAGTTCGGTTCCTTGAGCACACCAGATGTGGAATAGACGTATGGCAGATCGAGTGCGGATCCGGAATGACACGAGTCGAAAATGGCGGTTAGTCGGACACCGGGCTGCAGAGACGCTACCATGATCCGGTGCATCTCGTCGTCCACAATGTGTCCCGCTGTCCGGAAGTCGACCGGGTATATTACCTCGTCATAGCCATCGTCTTCGTCGCCGTCCAGATCCTTAGTCTGGCCGCCGTGCCCTGAAACAGTAAGTACTTGGGTTGGCCTCTGTGGCTTTTGTACGTACCCGAGTAATGGAAGAAGAGGGAGTCGTTCGGTCGCGCATCCTTCACCAGCCAGTGCATCGCCCGCAGTATGTTCGCCTTGGTCGGCTGGCTCATGGGGTTGTGCTGGTCGTCGGTCAACGTCACCATATCCTCCCGCTTGTAGCCGAAGTGACTGTTCAAGTACGCGCTCATGTTCTTCACATCGTTGATGCAGCCGCGAAGCTGGCCCCGCTGGCCAAAGTAGTTGATTCCGATCAACAGCGCTTTCCGACGACCGTTGCATGCCGAATACTGGAAAGAGTAGCCTTGGGGAGCTCCGTGGCCAAAATTCTGGGGCTGGGTTGGAGGAGGTGGTGGAGCGCCGCCGCCGGGGTTCACTATCCAAGTCAGTAAATACTGGATGCTAACCATCCATAAATCTCAATTCATATTCTTACTGGGTCGCGCATATTGCTGCTGGTGTTGTGGATGTGGCGGCTGCGGCGGGGGTGCGCCATATCCACCATACTGTTGCGGGGGCGGGCCCTGTCCGCACATCAGTTTCAAGTATAACATCCCTCCCCCCACGCGTTTCTTCAACATACCTGGTTATATCCAAACTGCTGCGGCGGTGGCGGAGATTGCTGATATCCCCCGTAGGGCGGCTGTGGAGAGGGAGATTGCTGGTAGCCGCCGTACTGTTGTGGAGGACTGCACACCTCGTCAGCATCGCCCACCCGACTTGTTTTGGCCACTGGACAGCACAAGGCAACTCACGGCGCACCATAATTCTGCGGCGGTGGGCCGTAGTTTTGCGGTGGATAGCCCTGCTGTGGAGGCGGAGGACCATAATTCTGCTGGCCGCCGTTGTACTGCTGGCCCGGGTAGTAAGACATCGGTACTGGCGGCTACACGTCTCTCTACGTGTCTGTGTGTGAGGTGGGTGTCGATCAGAACGGGAGGGGGAGTCGGGGTCGGGATGGTCCGGTCAGCGGAGGCGGGAAAATAGCAGCCTTGGTTATTATAGAGTCTCCCAGCTCGTTCCAGCAAGAAGGCGTCTGCTGTGATATCGCGACGAGGTGGAGGTGTAAGAAGCTGGGACAAGAGATATAAAAGTGCGGCTGACGGATCTCTGGCTTTTGTCGTGGTGGTCGGCGGGGTTAATCACGGATTGGCTCAAAAGGCTGAAGCCCCAAGCTTCTCTGCGTGCCGGGGTCCGATGGCTTCCGTGCCACAACGACGTGAGTTTGAGGGTGTTAAGGGCCGAAAGAGAGCAGAGAGACAGAGGGAGAGAGATAGAGATAGAGAGAGAGCGATATGCTTTGTATATAACTGTACATATGTGGTAGCCGCAGACGCGGGATCGAAAGGGTGTCATACATGGATAGCCAGATCTATATATCAAAGCCTGTGTCTTCACCGCGTAACCTTCTCCTCAACAACAACAACAGCAACAATGACAGCGCTCCCACACATCTCTCCAGATTTCCAATATCTACATCCCAAGACCCAAATCATGCGTTTCTCTCCCCTGGAAATCACCCTCCCAATTCATATCCCCTGCGCTCGTCCAACCCAGAACACACCACAACCTATCCCCACCCAACGAATCAGACACTCCAACCGACCTCACAGCCATCACCCGCAACCTGTCGTGCATAAGCGTGCAAACCGCAAGCCTTGCTCACGGCCACACCGAGACGTCGACGGTGAGTCTGAAAGCGAACAGAGAAAAGAAAATCAATGACACCTCCACAACAACCCAAGCCCATCTCAATCTCCCAAGGAGGGGAAACCCCACCCACACACCCACAATGAAGCGATAACCTCAAGTTGCCAAGCGGTGCATCTCCGCACCTCACCACACGCTTCCACCCATCCACCCAAACAATAACGCCAATAAGAAAGAAACAAAATGATGAATCCATCGAAATACTGTACCTTTGTCCATCTCACCCCGTCAAAACTATCAAACCTCTCCCCTCTCACAACCCCCCCCCCTCCCACCAAACAGCATGCAAACCACGGCTTTCCCTTCCCTTTCCGTCACCCCTCCCCAGCCTTACATACCCACCCTGCACGCTCTAACCGCTCTCGCCCATAAACCAGCCCACGACATACGATATCGCGTCCACGCCATCCAAGCGACGGACCACTACGTTCCAGCCCGCTGCAGCGGGTTCTCGTGGCTTGCGTAGCTGTCCGTAAGCGACACGTGTGGCTAGTCCACCAGCAACACTCTTGAAATGTCCGTTTCGGGGTTTGCGACGTGGACATGCGTGGGCCTGGTTGCTTGGTCGGTGACGACGCTTGTGTAGATAGTGCGGCTAAGATAGAACAACAACTATAGATACGGAGTATATCGCGAGAGCCATGTATGGGCGAGGCTGAGGCTGAGGCTGAGGCTGAAGCTATACTTAACTAGCTTATGCAGCGATGATGATGACGATACTACTTATGATGATGGGCATGTATGTCATGATGGTAACGGTTCCATCACTTACATGCGTACGTAGTACTTACCCATGTATCTACCTAGTTCCGATGGGAGCGAGCCCGACGTCGGCAGATGGGTTGGGGGAAGGGGACAGGGGATGCTTGGATTTCAAAGGAAGACGTTTGGGTCGCTTTCATGGATATCGTTGTTGATGCTGTGACGCGATACGCGTACCTACATACGTACCATATAGTACCAAGTATGTACGGAGTAGATGGATGGGACATATACTACCGAGTACTATACCCCGTACACACATTGCAATGCATGCATCATCCCGCCAACAGCAACCCACCTAGCCTCCTCGGCCGTCAGCATCTTGACCGCCGCAACGTCGCATTCCCCCCCAAACGACGCGCGACCTCTTTTCTGACCGCCTCGGCCACTAATTAAGAGAAGAAGGGGGGAAAAAAAGCTAGTAGAAACTAACCCAACCACTTCACGTCCACGAACTGAGCTAAGCTCGTACCTGCATGCACATAGATATACGCAGACTCGTAAAAACTCTCTCTCTCTCTCTCTCTCTGTGGACATTGCTTCATATCCTCCTCTCTTGCTCTCCGCCTCTTCGGCTCCGTTTGCTTTACAGGGCATAAATAAACGGCGGAGACAAAGTCCCACGTGGCGGAGTGCATCCGTTTAGCTGATCTCATCTGCGTGGGGGATCAGATCAACTATACCTCTCACGTTAGTCAAGTCAGCGCACATGCATACAGGAAAGAATCATGAGGTAATGTTGATTCGTAGATCAGATGTCACTTGACGGGGCTCTAGCACCAAATGGGGTGGGTATGGTGCTATCTTGCAATCAGACTCTTCGTTTTGAGGGTATTGGATATACATAGACCATGTTTCCCTCTTGCCTCCACTCCGCCTCTCTACTCTTCTAGACGCCATCTCTAAAGATACATGAAGGCACCCCTGTAGTTCCCTCAAGCCTCTGTCATGCCTCAATGATAAATACGACATATTAGGCCGGAAGATAAAAAAAAGCCCAATCGAGGGGCAAAGCACAGTCGTACAATACATTTCGTCGTCTTGATGCAGTATCAAACCAAGTAAGAAGAATGAAAGGAAAGGGGCCGCTGCGCTATCCAAGTGAAAATGCTGTAACGCTAGAAAATACAAGCAAAAGAGAAGATTACAAATAAGGGTATAAAGATTAAGAAATCGAATGCGTTCGTCGGCCCCAATCCGCTAGCTTCGGTTTCGAAGAATGAAGAAGTTTTAGACGCCGCATCGTGCGCCGAAGAGGTGTAAGACCTGCAACCCATACAAAAAAAAGTAAATCGTCAGTGTTTGCAAAACAGAGGAGTCAAGGAGGAAAAGTATGTTAGGTAGTGATGGGAGCTGGCGGGGCTTCACTCGCACCATCAATTTCTCTTGCTGCCGAAGCACGGGAACCATCATCAGTTTCCGCAGGACTCTTCGCTCCCGTCGATTCGCGTTCTACGTAAATTTTCTCCTTTTGCGTCTGGGCGGCGGTGAGGGAATCGATATAGGTTCGGAACTTTACGATTTCGCGGAGAAGATACGAGGATTTGCGTTCCCAGTTGCTCATCGCTTTCGCGGCATTTGGATGGCGAGGAGAAAACTGCTTTGGTCAGTGTTTCGTCATTGTTTATGTTGGTGTTATACTTACTGCGATGAGCATGGGTGCCCTCAGTTCGTTGTGGCGGGACAATTCATCCTCAACATTCTTGACATAGTCGGTCAAAGCGCGTAGCTGGTCAACTTCCATCAAGTTGCTCGCCATCATGCTCTGCACCGGCGGGCGCCAGTCGGATAGAGTAGCCTTGTCGCCTGGAAGACGGGCCTTGATAACGCCAGAAGCGTGATCTATAGAGCTACGCATCGAGCTCGCCATACTTGGACGAGGCACATGCCCATGCCCCGCATTATGGCTGTCCGGGCGGATCAAAGCTGTGTTGATGACATTCTCTCCCCAACCATGTTCAATGTTGCTCACGCCACCCATGAGGGGCTCCTTGGAGAGCCTTGCAGACCAGTAGTTAGCGGTCGTTACAAACTCGCGTACAATGTCGGGCGTGCCAACTTGGAACAAATGAACAGCGCCGGTCGGAAGTGATAACGCAAAGACATGAGGCCTGGACTTGGAGTAGCCGGGTGGTGGGAGGGCGCTCGCGATGGTCTGTCGGAGAAGGAAACTGTCAAGGGCCTCCGCATTATCCAGCCAGTTTCCGCCACCGACAACACCACCTGCAGATGGGCGAGATCTGTTCTTTTGTCGGGTGGCTTTGGAGTTCATGTTGAAGGAAAATAGGCAGAAGTAGCCCTTCTCGATGACAGCAAAGCATTCGCTCCATGTTCGGTCCTTTGCTTTTTTGTCAAGCGCTTCTAAGTGATGCTTGTGCTTCAAGATTCCTTCCTTCGCCCAAGGTGCCCCGACTAGCTCCAATGTTTCGTCTTCCAGGAGTGGCGCGACACGGGTGAACTCCTCATCGCTGGTGATGGTCATGCCTTCCTCCCGAATGATGGCTTGGCTCAGAGCGTTCGCGAAACCTATAGATTGCTGATAGTCGCCGTGTGCAAAGTGAGAACCAAGAGACTCCATGGACATGGATGTCTGAGTCTTTCCATATGAATATCTGCTCCACGTGCTTGAGCCTGTAGGGCTCCATACTGATTGGTCGTCCAGGCTGGTACGGCTTGAAGCGACGGTTGATGTAGGATACAAACGCGGCCGCGAGCGCGTCTTTGAATTCCAACTCTTTCCCATGGTGCGGAAATCGTTCTGGGATCGCCCTCGGTAACTTGCATTGTCGGAAGGTGCTTTACTCAAAACACTAGGCGTGCGTCGGAGCATACCACTGACAGAAAGACTGTTGGATGATGGCTGCTCATGCATCTGTGGTCTTGAAGCACCGTGTAGAGGCAGGCGGGTTTTCCTGATGGAGTCGTAAAACTCTTTTAGAACAATCTCGACCTGGTTCTCCCATCCTTTCATCAATCCATTGTACGGGGCATGTACGAGGAGGTTCGCTTCGGACACGGCTGATTCGGGAAACAAAGGCTCGGATCCACTACGGAACGGGGGCTTGAGCGAGAGGCGGCTTCGGGCTCTCCTGTTCTCAAGAGGCTCGTCGGTGACATCTGCAGGGAACGTCGTTTCTTCAGCAACTGGCGAGCTAGATTCTGACTTCTCGGTCCAAGGCAGTGAGCCCCTTCTCATCTGTGTGGACTGCGGTCGCAGTGTCTCATCAGCGTTACTGACGGCATCCCTGCAGACCCGGGAAACGGTGGGAAGCGTGTTCTTAACGAATTGAGCCCGAGTCATGCGTGACTCAATATCGGCCACGTGCAGATCAGTGTTGAGCAGCAGGATAGAGTAGCAGATGGTGTGCACGACGTCTGAAACACGTTAGCTGGCTCCACATACGATAGGGGGGGGGCGAGGAACTCACCAACAGCCTTGAAGCCGTGATTGGGATTGCATTCGCACCACCGCTCCGAAAGGCTCATAAGAATGCGATCGACCTGCTGCGTCTCTGCCTTGAGCACAATCTTGCCGCAAAGATCTCGCATAGCACCCAGGACATTAAAGCCAGTCCAGTCGAACAGGTCCATAAAAGCCTTGCGCAGTCGAGTGCTTGCAGGCGTGACATCGCCCAGCACAGTAGCCGCTTGGCTTTTGTGAATCGAGGGGTCGTCGCCCGCGAAAATGCGCATGGCACGCTCTCGGTCCGAATCCGACGGGTCGCTGGACTGCGAGTGGTGCTCAACGATGGCAGGCATGTTGCTGGTGGTATCGATGCTGTCAGTCTCACGGCCTTCTACTTGGACGGTGGGCAGACTGGTAGCTGAGTGAAAGACATCGTTTGTGGTTGAGGATGTCGGCGAGGTGACCAGTGTGGTAGGCGACCCCTTCTCAAACGGTTTGGTGACCGGCCGTGCGCCCTCCATGGGCAATTGCAGGCCCAGCTCCAGCTTCAGATCCGGGTCGTCCCCATCATCGCGCGTCAGGTTCTCTTCGGACGAGGTGGGCTCCAACCATACACGCTTGGATCTGCCTGTGCTTTTGCTGGCCGACGCCTGCTCTTTGGCGGCCGACGTGTTGAGCACCCAACCATCGTCATCGAGCTCGGACACAGACTGCGACGACGAGGCGGTTGGCGTTGATTTGGCATCGCCGGACCGATGGCCCAGCAGATCCCGCTTCTCCCCGCTATTCCGGCGAATCTTCGAAGACCCTGCGGGGCTCGTGGCTCTCAGCGTTTCACCTAGATTGTACGCCGCCGCATCATCTCCCGGAGTCGCACGGCCACTGCGCTCTTCGTTGCAGCTGCTGCTGTCTGCAAGGAACGGATCTTCCTGCACCGCCTCTGCGCGGCCTCGCCTCATCTTCAACTTCAGCTTGGGGCTGTTCATGCTGGCCTGGTGCCCTGCCTTGAGCTGTTCGCCCCTCGATGCAGGTGGAGTGCGTTCGGTGTCACGTGTGCCGGGGTTGACAGCCCGCACGGTGGCATCCTTGTGCGGTTTATAATTGGGAGGAAAGTCGTGGGGACGTTCTCCGTTCGCTTTGCTGGTGGTGGGCCGGGTTTCTCGGGGCTCGTGGTGGTGGTGTTGGTGTTGGACGGGCCCTTCCGTATCGCACAAGTAGGGGCTCATGACCTTGCGCAGACTACTGACACCTGGACTCTGCTGAGCAAGCGGCGATGACAAAATCTCGCGTTCGGTGGGCGCTTTGAAGTCGAGCGACATGATTGGGACCTTGGGAGGCTCCGTGATGGACTTCTTCCGGCGGCGGAAAAAGGACGAATGTTTCTTGGCCAGTGTGGGCGGCTGTGGCTGCTGGCTTCGATCATGCATCGAGACTGCCGTCTGGGGAGCTTTGGGCAGCGTTGGTTTCAACTGGGAAGCAATGTGATTGGATCCTCCGCTGGGCGTCGTTCGAGGCCGTACCTGGGAATACACCAGGTCAATGTCGGCAGGGCGGCGATGGGAGGGAGCTGGAGAGGCATCTGCACGCGAGCGAGAACTGGTGGTGTTCATAGAGGTGCTTGACAGCTGCGATTGCGTTTTGGGCAGGCCGCCACCAAACACACGCCTGAAGAAGCCTGGCTGCTTGTCCTTGGGCGGGGGTGCGGGGGCAGCGGCTGGCGGGACCGCGTGTTTTCGCGTAGCGACTGTAGGAGATGGGGCCGGTGGATCCTGGAACGTCGGGAGTGGTGGCAGATCCCGGATCTGGCTTGCATTGACAAACTCTTGCGCCTGGTGCCTCATATTCGGTTCGGGCTGGCTCTTTAGCTTCCGCAGCGTCCTGTAGCTCGTTGTCGAGCGGATACTGCCTTTTCGTCGCGGTGCAGGTACAGGTGCTAGTGGAGGGGCGTATGTCGGCTGCGGTGGGTATGCGATGGGCGATTGCGGTAGCCCCTGCTGTCTCCTGGGACCGGCGGGGATTGTCGGTTCTGGCGCTGCATCGTAAGCGTTGTAGCATGTCTGGTACGAAGGCTTGCTCCTTTCTAAGATGGACTCTGTCTTCACCGGAGGCGTTCTCGATGTCTTGTTGCCGTAATCAAAACTAGTGGACCGCCCAAGGCCGAAAGGGTGGGTCCCAATAACCATGCCGTGGCCGATGTCCATGCTGGATGCGGTGCTGGCTTTACTTCCTTTTCGCCCACTGCCTCTGGTGTGTCTGTTCTGCTGCTGATAGTCCCCAAGTGGCGGCTTTGCTGCCGGCCAGGCTGCTCCGCCTCTCAAGCTGCCCCTGCGACTGGTGGGAATGTTGTTGTTGTTATTGTTGTTGTTGTTGTTGTCGCCGTTGCTTTTGCGTGATCGTGAGCGGGAATGCGAATGGTGGCGCGAGTATCGCGAAGCAGTATCGTCGATGTGCATGTCGTAGTCGGAATACTGCGACAAGGCGTAGGGGTGGACGCGCGGGCGCGAGATCCTCGTTTCGTAGGAGCTGTCCGCAATGAAGAAGTCGTCGTCGTCGCCGTTGTTGTTGTTGTCACCGTCGCCGTCGTCGTCGTCGTCGTGGTCGCCAAACTTGGAAAAGAGCGTAGCAGGCTGGCTGAATTGGTCGAGCGAAAGCAGCATGTTATCCACGACCGAATCTCGTGTGCCGTCATGGAGCGACAGATCATGCGAATGGCGCACAGCGTCAGGCTCGTTATGCTTGCTGTGACTGTCCACCGGTGTAGCGTCGTGGAAGGTCTCGGAGGTGTGCAGGTGAGTGTCAAGGTTGCGCACGCCAGCATTCGGCCTGGATGGGGCAGAGGACCCCGGCGGTGTGGACGGTCTCGGGGAGTCGCGCTCTCTGGCACTGCTGCTGCCGAAGTCTGCCATCTTGGGCATGTTTGACGGTCAGACGTCGGGGTTCAGGTCGCTCGGGCTGGTAGTGTTGCACGCTGGCATTCTCCGGTCGGCGCGTACCCAGCCAGCGACTCCAAATAGGCAATACGGATCCCAAAAGGCCGGGGCGATTAGTTGATCTGCTGCGGGCCGCCGGCAGGAACGAAATAAATCCAACGTGTGCTGGACGAGGTGCAGGATACGGGCACGAGGGGTGCAGAAGCAGCGGCGGCAGACCGAGTCGTGGCGGGGGGGGGCCCAGGGGTGCGAAGAGCGATGCGGTGTGACGGGCTAGCGGTCAATAGATGGAAAATGTACAATTAGAGCTGTCGAATAACGCTGGCAGAGAGGCACAAAGGCAGTGTGGCCGGGTGGTCGGGTGGCAGGGTGGAAGGGTCGGGCAGCGTGGTGGTGGAGGAGAAGGAGGATCAGGGGTCGACGTCCAGTGCTACATACAGATGCGGCGGAGTTGGACTGGCAGCATCTGTTAGGTGATCGATGGCCGTGGTGGTGTTGGTGTTGGCCCAGCCTGGTATACGTACCGGTATGCTTTGCCTAGACAGCAGCTAACAAGGCGCTCGCGGAGGCAGCACACACGCCTATTGTATAACGTTCAGGGACGAGCTGCCCCTAATTAGTTGCATCTTTTTTCTGCAGGTGGAAACGGCGGCCCTAGGATACCCTCGTGGATGGAGTGGGCGGCGGAACAGGCGCGCGAGTCAACAAGCACGTCGTGGACTATTATTGTACGGAGTAGTTATCTATTACGTGCCCACATCTGCCACGCCGAGAGAGAGAAGGGCGGACTTGTCGTGTAACACTTTTTGAAACTGGACGCCTGTACATACGGAGTCACCACCTGCGAATCAGGGGGGGGGTGGTGCGTCTGGCTCGACGACGTCTCCCCCAGGGACAGACCGACAGGAGGAATTGTCCGAGTGAACGAACGTTGACCCCCTCGTCTTAACAGGTCGGCATATAGATGGCGCCAGCAGCCAATCCACGTCGCGTCTTGGTCGGCTGTGGTCGGCGTGGCAGCGGACACCTGGGTTCGAGAGGGCTGCGAGAGAGCGAAAGAAATGAATGGGAAGCAAACTCCAAGAGTCCACATCCGACCGGCGTTTGAGACGTGCAGAGAGGAGCGGAGACGTCGCCGTAGCTTGCCCTGCCGTGCCTACTAGGTATACAGCCGCACAAGTATACGGATACATACATAGCAGTAGTATGTACTCCGTACGCCGCACGCCGTATCTGCTTCCTCAGATATCCCTCGGCCACGTTTTCGCTCAGGCGCTTCTTTTTCTTTTTTCCTTTTCCCATTCGATAGAGATACATATATAGTGCGTCCAGGTCCAGCAATATCCCCGCATCCTAACTGACGAGCTGATTGCCAACACCCAAGGGGGTCGTTCCGCCGTTTTTTGCCGATCAATCAGTCTGGTTTCTTGCTCACCGGGCTTGAGATTACAATAAACGTCTAGATAGACAAATCACCGTTCTTCTCGACCATGTGTGGGAGTGTTCTACACTCGTCTAGTACGGAGTTGGGAGTACTCCGTACACACAGTCAACTCACCCCCCCTGGTCACTCCATTGCTACCATTGTACACAAGTAGTATGAGCTCGCCTTCCCCGGCTCATCATCACTAGATGCTACTCCGTATGTATATTGTACTAGATATGTAATACTCCCGTATATGCCGAATCGTACCCCGCATAGAGCACGGTGCATTCTCATCGCATCATGCCACATGCCTCCCAAACGCCAGCTGTCTCCTGATCGCTCTTCTCTCTGTATCCTCTCCTATTCTCTTACATAGCCCAGCCAACCAGCCTTCTACTCGACCATGCCTCTCCCATGTACCTACACTCGCACTACCGACCATGTATGCGCAAACGCTATCCTTTTCACAAATCCAAGACCAGTGCGGGTCCGGCTGCACTCAGGAGTCGGAGTCGACAAATAGTTCAACGACTGGCATGGCATGAACTATATGTCCCATACTATTGCTTTGCCTAGCCGTGGTACACTATTGACAAAGTGGAAAGGCCATGCCTTGTGACATTTCTATTTTGCATGAACAGTACGGAGTACCACCGATGTTCAATTCGAGCACAGCCGCAGGGTGAGTGCGAACATAGTAGGTTTCAGCGCACCGACGACCTGGCTCATGATTCGAGATCTCCACCCATCAAGCGGTCAAGACCTGATTTGCAAAAGCGCATGCGCATTAACTAATAACACGGTTGCACGCGATCAACAAACCACGGTGTCAGCATGGGTGAACACTTGCATATTCAAGCATTCTGCTTGCGCAATCCAATATCCCTCGCGATTCCAGCTCCGTGTCGACATCTCCCCCGTTTCGTAATTATCTCAGAGGCGGATGCAATTCCCCCCATGCCCCCCCCTTCTTCTCCTTGTGCAAAATGCTAGGAAATTAAAATCGACAGATTTGTAATTCCCCACGAAGCCAAACATCCGTTAGAGTTTGCCGTCTCCTGCCATTGCGCCACAAGGTTTGACAGTTCTGTCGCTTTGGGTATAGTGGGTCTTGCCGCACGCTTCCTGTCGGCCTTACGCGGGTCGAGAAGCGCCGAGAGCTTCATTGTATGCACTTTCGCGAAGGTTTTGGGTATCTAGAACAATGACAGGAGATGAGTTGAGAGAATGACGCTAGGTGGGTGCGTGGGTGCGTGGCTAGTTATATCCCCCATATTCCCGCAGTTCATTATCCGTCATGACAAGGGAGCGGAGTGATTGGTAGATGTCGTTCTGGCTTCGGATGA
Organism: Helminthosporium solani; assembly: GCA_022560085.1. Lineage (NCBI taxonomy): Eukaryota > Fungi > Ascomycota > Dothideomycetes > Pleosporales > Massarinaceae > Helminthosporium > Helminthosporium solani. Next base: position 11,637 of record JAFISD010000228.1, on the reverse strand, counting down.
TGACATGTAGGTACGGTATAAGTCGTTGAAGCCGACTGTCTTACCTGCAGAAACAACCACGCATCATGGCTACAGACAAAGACACTGTGCTGGCCTTCGATGCCTACGGAACGCTCCTCTCCACCGAAAGCATCGCAAAGGAGCTTGCCGAGCACTTTGGAGAAGAAAAGGCTGCAAGTATAGCCGCAGAGTGGCGAAAATACCAACTAGAATATACATGGAGACTTAATAGCATGAGTACGCCGTCTCCTCTCCATCCAGCATGACTACTCTGGCAAATCTCACTTCCCTATCCAGACAAATACGAGTCTTTCCTCGACGTCACTCGCAAATCCCTTCAACATGCCCTATTCGAAGCAAGCGTAGACCTCGAACCCCCAGCCATCCAATCCCTAATGACTGCCTACAACACCCTCCACCTCTTCCCTGACGCCCCACCCCTTTTTACCCACCTCCAGCAATCCCCGCACCTCCACCCCGTCATCTTCTCCAACGGGACCGCCTCCATGATTAATGCCTCACTCACACAATCCCCCGACCTTTCAACGCACGCCAATCTCTTCAAACAAGTCGTTGTCGTTGAGCCTGTCAAGAGGTTCAAGCCGGATCCGTTGGTGTATCGGCACCTATGCGGGCGGGTCGGGAAGACGGGGAGTGAGGCGCACGTTTGGCTTGTTAGTGGGAACCCGTTTGATGTTGTAGGGGCTGGTGCGGTGGGTTTGAGGACCTGTTGGGTTGATAGGAGCGGCGGAGGATGGGGTGATCGGTTGGGGGAGGGAAGGCCGACAGTCACGGTTGGAGGGTTAGATGAGGTTGTTGAGGCAGTGAGTTGTTTTGTAAGTAAATCAGCTTAGACTACGGGTACGGAATACAATAGGTCAATGTAAACGTGGGGGTAATGCGAACGAAACATGTTGCATTGATACTGTCAATAGTGAGTCAGGAGTAGGCAGCAATGGTCAGAAGCCCGTGTTGCCAAGGATTCGTTTCAGGCCTGTTTTTTACATCCTATCACCAGTTGACCCATCACGTGCCCATCTACGTGTGTAGTTTTAATCATCTGTATATTTGCCTACTTGACAAAGAACCTGGGCTACTTCAATCTAAATGGCAACACGAACGCAACACACCGCGATCATGGCAACCCACTCCGATAATGTCAGCTCACTGACGCATTTGTGGAAATGCTAGAGAAGCCTCATGGCAACACAGCCGGGTTCTACCCCTCCGCGAATTCCATTCCTATTGTCTACGATTCAACCGTACCGTCAGACCCACTACGAAGGCTGTTCGTCGACATGTATGTCGCGGTAGTTGTATCGTCATGGTTTACTGGGTCTACACATAATTGATATTCTAACGAATTCTTCCTCGAAATCATGGCAGCAATGTCTACAGGTAAGAGGGTATTCCAGGATATTATCAACATCAGGCGAGCCAAGAAATGTTACTGCAAGATCAGTGATGGGAAGAGGGAGGAGAAAATCGCGACAACGCCCAACAGTGAATCATGAACTAGATGCCTGTCGAAACTCATCTGAGTTCAGATTAATGAAGGTGGCGTCGGCTTACCCATCGATATGCATTGGAATGAATCGACATCAAAGGTATCCTCAGGCTAGTTTTCAGTCACCAAAGGCACCTTGCGACGAAAACTGTAATATTTCAAATTCATCAACGGAAAAGGCCAGAATAACGATTTGGAAGGTGGAAGGCTCGGGTAGTTTTGGTGCTAAATTTATTTTGAAACAGTAATATTCCATTTCAGCGAACTATACGGAGTACTTCGACTTTTTCTCACGCAAAAGATTCGACCCGATTCCCGTACCTCTGTCATTCTCTTGAAACCGTGTAATACCTGCTTCCCCCCTTACATATTTAGGACTCCTCGGCTGTACCTCAGCTGCCATGCGAAACGCCATGGGTTATTATGGGAACAAGGTTCCCGATCTTATGGTTGACTCGCTCCCTTATTTTGACGTGTTGATCCGTGATCTTGGGAATGAGGGGAAAGGTAAGAGAACGGTCCTGGGGTTGAGGAAGTGGTATGCTGAGAGTTTTAGGGGTTCTGGGCCAGACGATTGTTATAGCGAGGAGTGGGGTGAGAGGGTGGAGATGGCGGGGGAAGCGAAGAAGAATGTTTGATGGAGATACGACATGAACATTAGTAATGGAATTACGCCTTCATGCCTGAACCTATGTGTAGAAGCTCTGAGACTTCGTTTTCACGGCTCTTCGAGACGCTTGATAACACCATACCCTATTTACCACCTCTCGCTGAACGCAACCCACGGCTCATCACCCTTCTCGTGGTAGTAGTAGGTAGACAAATCAAGTGGTGTTATGTCACGCTCGTCCGCTCTGAAGCCAGGAACGGGACGAATGTTTGCGAGCCTAAGGGCAAGACACCAGAGGAAGTCCCGGTGGAGATCTATCAACCCATTGGACCCCAGAAGCGTCAAACCAGGTCCTCCATCCGTCCAAGCGTACAAATCGATGAAAACTTCTCTGCCGGGACAAGAGCCTAGTGTACCATCGAACATGGTGTTGATAGCTTCAATGCCAGGCAGACATGGTGTCACGAATGCCCCGTTAGTACCACCGCGAAGTGTATCTTTCTCCTGGCGATACTTGCAAATTATAGCATCCACCGTAGCATTCTTTGCGCTGCTATCTTCGAGCTTCTCACCAAGGACATAGAGTTTGCTCAGGTTAATGTATTCCACCTCACACATTTCCCGATCCGCGGAACAAACCCAATTCGAGCCGTTCAATTCGTACCGACTCAAGTCTCCAGTATCGTCGTACCCGGGGATCGTGCCGGTATAGACGAGTTGTTCGTAGAGGGCAAAGATCTCAGGATCATCCTCGGGTAGCTTGACAATTTTGTCCTCTGCCTCTTTCCAACTTGCTGACATTGCGTTTTTGAAGAACTTGGATCGCGCGGTGAGGGCGGTTTCGTGAATGCAGAAGACGGTTTCTTCTTCGCCGACGAGTATTTTGAGGATCGCTGGTGTGATGCTAAGGGAAAGTGTTAGCCTTGTCTATGCATCAAGTACACCCGCAATGTCCCGCTGCGACAGAATGCTGATAAAACTTGACATTTTCTGGGCTTGGAGGTGGTAGAAGCTTACGGAATGGCTTTCGACTTGGAAACAAACATATGACCACAGGTTCCTTTATCCTTTGCGTCTTTCGCCATCGTGGATGGTGATGCTGATGTCGTGACGATTACAGTGTTGTGATCAAGGCCCAACAGAAGCACGCGAGAAGAATTTATATAAAACAGAATGCTTGTATGAAGGTAAAAGAAAATGAAGGTGATGAGAGGCTGCAAAGTTGTACTCTCACTTTCACCGCCGAGTTCGTGCTAGCTACCTCGATGAGTGTGAACTCATAGTACTTCCCAACTCTCCACAATAGGACCCAGTGTAGCATCAACCCAATCCTCATCCAAACCCAGGCCATTGGCTTCACCGTCAGTATATACTTTCTCTTTCCCCCTTCCACGCTTCGACACAACTCGCTGCACTATGTAGACCCTGCGCAAGATTCTACTCGCTGGCTTTTGCTCCGATCTCTGTATGGTCTCTATGTGATCGTTGTGCTGGGCGTCTGTACTGATCTCACCATGCATTTCTTCCCGTATAGCGGTTAAGTTCTTGATCGCTGGCTTCTTCCGCAGCGAACGTCTCAGATTGGTGCGTTCGGCTCTCGGTGTGGTGTTTGTCTTTGCCAACGTATTGAACCTACGTACCTCTTCCTGCACCTCTTTGTCGATCCTACTTCTTGAATGACGAGGACGGCTAGGATCTGCGTCTTGAAGCTGGCGTAGTGCCGTCCTAAAATCTCCCTTGTTTACACACTTCACCGGATCCTTGGCCCCAAATACCAAATCGATTTCTACGTCGGTCTTCTCGTACACCCCACCGAAAGCCTTTATCACGTCCTTCATCTTTGTATCCCACATATTCAACCATAGCGTCCCGAACGAAGGAAGACAGAGTTGGACATATGCTGCCAGGTTGGCATATGCTTGCCGTGCATCCTTTGGATTTGCGTCTTCTTCGTACGGCAGAGCAGTGATCGATAGGGCGGTGACGTTCGAGCGCGCTGACGGACCAAGCCGGGCAAGAAAATACTGGGTTGCATATGCTTGATACCTGCCCCGCGGACATGGACCGGTCAAGAAACAGAAGTTTCGTCCACGGTATAGTGCGCCCACGGATTCGTGATAGATGGCTCTACATACTCGCAGAATTCCCAAGCTCGGTGCTTCACCGGGCATCCATCGCCTCCCGGGCTTCAGGAAATTAATCTGGCCACTTTGTCCATACATCTCGGAAGGAATCCATAGATCCTCTGTCGCATTTTTGAATCTGACTTCTGGGCCATAGCATTTGTACCGCGAGTAGAGGTGATCTTCATTTTTGCTGTTTCGGGTACGTGGCTGGTTCGGGTTTCGAGGACAATGGCAGAGATCCAGTTGACACGTCCCGTTGAAGGTGGTGTTGCTGGGATCTTCGAACCAGGTCCAGTTCAGAGTGTAGTTGATGTAGGTAGTGGATTCTGAGGGGCATGGGGAGAGGAGGTTGGCATAGATGCGTTGACGGACCGGCACTGGGAGGCGAAGAAATAGTGGGACAGTTGGCAAGACAGGAGGAGGGGAGGCCATCGATGTTCGCTAGGATGGATGAGAGGAATCTGAGAAGGGTTGGAAAAGGTTGATCAAGTGTAGGCAAACTTCTGACAAGCGCAGGGCAAGGAAGAACAAATAGAAGCAAAAGCAAACAAGGCCGCAGATGATGTTCCCAAAAGCTTACAATATAATTATTAGCAACCCTCCTCACCGACAATTCTTCTTATCAGGCGAATGGTAATTTTCTACGTGACTGCAGCACGTGTTGAACCCTGACGTATGTTCAATAAGGCCCAAAACATGTCTCGTCTCAACGTGATGATCCAAAAATAAAAGAGTTGCATCAAGCAAAGCGATGCCGTTCAACCGAGTGATGGCAATATCGAGGACGACTTACGAAGCAGCCGAAAGGGAAAGAAGCTCGTTGTCTGGTGCCAAATATAGGGTTCAGATAGGCAGCTGAGCGGAACCATGCGTGTAAGATGCCACGATACATGCCAGCACTCATCAATGGTGGTGAGGCGGCGGGGCTTACCGTTGGCGCCACTGTGGCTGGTGAATATGGCGCTCAACCTCAACAGGGGAGATGGGAATCTCGAACAATGGCCATCTGGTGTTGTGGTGAGGCTCTGGTCGGGAAGACTTGTCGTTGTTTAGACGTCAGTGTTTGCGATGATGCCCATCATCCTGTCTGTTTGGAGATGTCACAAATTATGCAGTCTTCAGCACCCTGCAGCTTGACGCGGGACACAGAGAGCTCCAGGTTCGCGTCTACCTGCCAAATAGACGCTCGCATCTCACGCCAGTTTCCGGCTCCAGATCTCGCGTCTCATTTATTTTTGGGTATCAGAGCCCGATGCTGAGGAACAGACGAGGCGGATAGGTACAGAGGCGGTCTCAAGTGGCGAGTGTGAGCGGATCACTGCCGAGCCCGTTCGGCGAAGTTTTTGATGACTCTCACGGAACCTCGGACTCACTCATCCACACTCATTTATCGCTGGCAGTGAGCAAGTAAAGAGGTGTTTCGGGGGACCATAGTCATTCGTCGTGATGATCAAGCACAACTCGTGCACACACGCAGATAGTGACACACAGATAGTTCGGGGAGAGATGTGCCGTCGAAATATTTACCTTCGCTCTATACGCCAGGTGGCTAGAGAGAAGGGGGTAAGCAGACGTAAAGACATGGCATCAATCTGCCCTCCACTTTCCCCTCCAGCATCTTCAATGACAGGAAAGAGTAGAGTGAATATGAAGGGTTTGTTTCAGTTTGTTTTATGAAGAAGAAAAGAAGAACGCGTGCCAGCCGGGTGAAAACTGAGATGCGATCGGCGTTAGTCAGCGTGTCACAGACGCTAGACCTCATCGGGGGTAGTGTCTCGGACGCAATCTCGGTGGTGGGCTGGATGCGGGGCACATTTGTTGTCACCAGTCAGTCAACCAGTTACCCCTCCGTCATCAGGTTTGGAAAGAGTCATCGCATGCATATTGCTCGATAGAAAGCGTCTTTGGTGAGTGTAAAGATATAATACGGGGGGGTGGGGTTTGTTTGCTGGCAGAAGCAGGAGTCGTGAAGGGCTAACTCACGTGTGACAGTCTCGGCCACCCTTCATAAAGACCACCGCACGAGACTCGCCAGATAACTACTACTTCGTACCATCAAACATAAGCACGCGAAGATTGACAAATAAACACACCACAATCACAACAACTCGCACAGCCTCTTCTACGTAGCCGAAACCCCTCGTCTTCGCTCTCTGCCTACCTCCGTTCGCACACACTTCTACCAACAATGTCTTCTGCAGCAGGCCGTGGTCGCGGTGGCAAGTTCAGCAAGCCCAAGCGTGGAGGCGGCAAGCACTTCTCGAGGGACCTCCAGCCACTGAATGCCGATGGCGAGGTCATGGGCATGTGGGGCGTATGGGCAACCGCCAACAAGCAATATATTCCTGGGCTAACAAAGAACGTTAGGATAAGCCTGAGAAGGTTGACGAGTCCTCGGAAGAGGAGGAAGAGTCATCAGAGGAAGAATCCAGCGAAGACGATGCTGATAAGCCTGAAATGACGCGCGAGGAGCGCCGTGCCGCCGCAAAGGCTCGTAAACAGGCCGCGATAGCGAAGCAGAACCAAAAGGTGCCCGAAGCTGGCGACCTCCCCACCGACTCCGAGGAAGAGGATGATGAGGACATGCCTGCCAATCCGAACCACACAGCCAAAGCACGCAGCCAGGCGTCCAAAGTTCCGAAGCCCGTCGAGGAAGACAAGAAGGCCAAGGGTAAACAGGACGTCAGCCAGCTGAGCCGCCGCGAGCGTGAGGCCATCCAAGCCCAACAGGCTAAGGAAAACTACGAGAAGATGCACGCAGCGGGCAAGACGGACCAGGCACGTGCTGACCTGGAGCGTCTCGCTTTGGTCAAGGAGCGTCGCGAGGCCGAGGCTGCTAGGAAGAAGGCCGAGGCCGAGGAGCGCGCTGAGCACGAGAAGGCGAAGGCGGAGCAGATCGAGCGTGAGAACAAGAGGAGAGAGGCTGCTTTGGGAAAGAAGGGTCTTCGTGGTGGAAAGAAGAAGGCCTAAACTTGGGGCATCTCTCTTGCTGCCTGGATAGGGCTGTACATGGCTATAGGACCAATATGCATGTGGGATGGTGCTTACTTCTCGTATACCGCGCAATGGTCAGGGGATCTCGTTATTGTGCGAGATACCGACAGAGAACAGCGACAGGGCGCTAGATGCCTTGAATCGCATAGAGCGATGTGCATATGGTCTATCATAAATCCAGTCCTTTCACGAGCTACACTGTTACGCCAAATACTCGCACAGTCTTCCATCTTTGCGGTGCAGTAGAGAGATGTACGACTTTTGCTCCAGCACTGCATTGATCGTATCGCCGCCCTTTTTGGTCTGTTCTTCGTGATACGTCCCTACTCTTTGCATCAGAACTCCTCCATTGAAACACCAGCTCAAGAATATCTACTGCACCATTCACTTCCCTTCTCTTCCGGAATATTCTAAAAGCTAAAAAGACCTTCGTGTCAACATATCTGTGTAAACCCACTTTCCGCCCTTCTCGTAAACCCCGCCCCGCTAACATCATAATCACCATCGGCCAACATATAAAGCCCACTTCAAGCATCTTCGCCGTGGGTTCCAACCCCATTAAAAAACCACCTCCGATTTCACCTCGTTTACCGTTTATATATAAAGATTTCTAACTCTCCGGCGAGCCGGGCTTTTGATGACGTAATGGCGGCCCATATACCAATGGACGAAAACAGCAACTATGAGACCTTTAGGGATTGCTTGAGTGAGCCTATCTTGAAGGCTTTGACAGCGCCCATAGAGACGAGGGTCGCGAGCAAGAAGAAGAAAAAGGAGCGGAAGGGGAGAAAGAGTGGGGATGCAGTGGGGAAGAGTGTCGATGATGGTGGTGGTGGTGATGTTGGAGAGATACGAGAAGAGGGAAATGCTGCTGAGGATTTAGGGGAGTTTATTGAGGTATGTGATATTGGAGAGTGGTTCATTGATGCTTTCAATTGTTTTTTTCTTTCTTCTCTTTACAGCTACTTCCCTTGCTCAAAGCTTTCGTTGAACAGTTTCTTCCATCGTGGTAGCTCATCAACATTTCGTCTGATATGTTACAGTACCTTTCGGGTCTCATCTTCCTTTCTCTTCCCCCAGACCTGCGCAATCTAAGCTATTCCATCTTCCGGGGGTCATCTCGCCTGCAAGATGTATATTCCACACCCCTATCCGCTTCCGCATCGATACGTCTAATCAACACGATTCCACCGACCGCCATCGACTCTCTGGAGTCCTACGCCTTGCTTCCAACATCTTCAGACGCTACAGGTATGTTGAAAGCCCTTCTAATATTCTGTGTTCAAACGAACAACAGAGCGGAGAGGACACATTGACTGACAGACGTGCATGTATGTGTACAGACCAGTACAATTTCTTCACGCCAGTCTTGTCAAGCTTCGTAGCCGCAGCAACAGCACCACCACCGATTTGGTCGACAACAAGGACGACAGAATGCGAGTTATGCGGTCGCAGTTGGATTCCATTGACGTACCATCATTTAATACCAAAGTCCACGCACGAACGAGTCCTAAAACGAAAATGGCAAGTAACCTCCCCTAGATTTACTTCACCATCATCATCACTCTTCACCCTTCAGCCACAGCTTAAAGATCATTTTTACTGATTAATTCTTGCTCATAGGCACAAGGAAGAGGTTCTTAATAGTGTAGCATGGCTCTGTCGCGCCTGCCATTCTTTTGTCCATCGCTTGGCGTCGAATGAAGGGCTGGCGAAGGAGTTTTATAATATGGAACTTATACTTGAAGGGGGGAAGGATGGTGAGAGGAAGGAGGAGATTGAAAGGTGGGTGAAATGGGTTGGCGGGGTGAGATGGAAGAGTAGGTAGGCTGAGTTGCTGAGGATGTCAATGTGTAGCGAGGCGGTAAAGACATATATAAGAGAATTGCGTCGCTTGTCGCTGGTGCTATGTCACATTTAAAACTACCAGAAATGTCAAGTATTATGTAATGGATTTACAACTATTCTGGTTGGTAATACCAGGCGTTAAAGTGTTCTTTCCATATCAAGACCCCGGCAAGCACCTTTCACTGTGACTCCCATTGAACGAGTACTCCTCCATCTGAAGACACTCCGACCGAAAAACCTCGGTTCTCTTCTCGTTTTCAAGTACAGTTAGAGTTGGGAACGGTTTCGGCAAGACTAACAAGCCCACTATAAGGTCAACAACATCTGGTATAACCCCGTCGCCATGGCTCACAGCAAACACGAAATTACGAGAAACAGGAATCTCCTTTCTATACATATGCATATCCTGGTACAAGCGCCTCAAGGCACCGAATACGAAGCGATCATGCTTTGATGCGTCACTGTTGTTTGCCGCTTCTGTTCAGTCTGGTGGTCATCTTCGCAGCGGGCCGGATCGGATCGTCGTGGATCTGGATACCGCTTCTCGTCCATATGAATGACGCAGACACTCCACATGATACCAGTGTCTTTGGAAGTTGTAACTATGGTCCATATATATATACATCACCCCTAATGGAGAAGCGATCCAGATGTACAACCAGCCAGATCGGCAGAGAATCCTTCGTCGTCTTGGGGCGCATACATGATCGATACAGAAAGATGGCTGTTTCAGTATCATTCACTGTGAAAGAGCAAGGCATCTTCGCCGTGTCGCTATTAATGGCATTGAGGAGAACCGGAGGAGATGCCACTTGGCTCGTGCGCGAAGCTCGGCATGATCCCGAAGCTGGTTTCGACTTGGTCGGAACCTTTACTGATTTCCAGCTCAATGCCCGCGTCACTGCAAGCTTCAAATTCCACTCTACGCTTGAGTGATTGTCGCTGCCTTCTCTTGTTCATATAACGATCTTACTTCATCGTGGTAAGCGTTGGATTTGCCATATAGGGCTACAAACGCTCCGACGGCCGTTCCGAAGCGAAGACCTCGCCTTCCTTTACTAATTCATCTAATAGTACATTATCCCACCCCACCTGTGTACACCGTATACATTACCCGACCTCTTCTAGTAGCTTCTACTTCTAGTTCCATCCTTATCGCAAACACTGTTCTACTTCCCCACTCGACTTTCGAGTACTCAATAACACCATCTGCTACAGTCCAACTCAGGCTTCAACAAGCCTACCATAACCATCACCAGAGCGCATATCGTCCACACGATGCCCATTCGCATCAAACTCCGTGCGCCAGCGGGCATGCACACCATTTCACTCGAGGACAATGCCGCAGTCTCAGACCTCCTCTCTACTATTAGCGCGACTACAAATCTCCCCCTCTTCGAGCTAAAATGGGGCTTCCCGCCGCAACCCCTCGACCCAGCCCTCTACGGCCTCTCGACAGCCCTTGCGGATACCGACCTGAAGCTCAACGGCTCGACCCTCATTGTTATCGCACGAGCGACCGGCGACCCGAGCGAGACTGCCCAAGCGGAGCAGACATCCGCCGAACAGTCAAAGTCTGCACCTTTGTCTCTACAACGGAAACAAAATGATGCGCTAAAAGAGACGCCTGAAGTGCCTGTTCCTTCACGAGGAGGGACAATGGTTTTACGAGTCATGCCTGACGACAATTCATGCATGTTTCGCGCACTGGGCAGCGCCGTACTTTCCGATAGCTTGGACTCAATGACGGAACTGCGCTCGCTTGTCGCGCAAGCCATACAAGCGGATCCCGACATGTACAACGAAGCTATTCTACAGCGTAAGCCGGACGAGTATTGCCAGTGGATATCATACTCCGACTCGTGGGGCGGCGGCATCGAGCTCAGCATATTGTCGCAAGAGTTTGATATCGAGATATGCAGCATCAACGTTCAAGATCTGCGCGTAGACCGTTTCAACGAGGGCCGGTCGAAGCGGTGCATACTGGTATACTCTGGTATACATTATGATACGATAGCATTCGTGCCGCAGGGAGATTCGACGTATGATACGGGAAATGATGTGAAGCTCTTCGATGCGAAGGACGATGTTATCCTAGAAGCTGCGAGACAGTTATGTGGAGAGCTAAAGAAGAAGCATTACTTCACGGATACACAGCATTTCAGCATAAAGTGCAACCAGTGTAGTTGGAAGGGATCTGGCGAACAGGCTGCTGTGCAGCACGCCGAAGAAACGGGGCATGGTGATTTTGGAGAGGCGAGCTGAGAGCATTTTGTTGTGTTATTGATCAGTACCAGCGTGCGCCGCGTTGATTGATATATACCCGTGTGGTGATCGGGGGAGCCGTGCTTCATCCAGTCATATACACACTTCGTATATTGTTGTATTATATTTGCGAATAGAGGGCCTCTAAACGCGACCTTGAACACTAACTAACGTGTTTAATCAGTAACCTGATCAAATCAGTAACCTGATCACCCCACCAAGACGCGTCCTCTATCATCACTCCCATCAACCATGCCGCCACCACCACGCGCTCAGAGGCTCTCAAA
>JAFISD010000227.1:0-48372 GCA_022560085.1 Helminthosporium solani | reverse complement strand
TACTTAGTATATAGCTAGTAACTATATACTAATAGGTTTATTACTTAGTAGCCTAAAGGAGTATACTACTAGTCTTTAAGAGATTAGGAAAGCTACTACTTACTATATTATATATATAAGCTTACTATTAAGTATATAGTACTAGTATATATACTAGTTAAATTTTCTTTATTCCTAGTAAAGTAGTAGGTATACTACTTAGGGCTTAGCCCCCCCTAAAAGTAAAGGGCTCTTCCTAGAATATATAAGGAGCTTATTCTTCTTAATAAACTTTATACTATAGGTTACTAAGTAAGCTACTTAGGAAGTTATTCCCTCTAGGGGTAGAGAAGCTCCCTATAAGTAAGTATAAAGCTCCTTTAAAGCTTTACTATACTCTTTTATTATATTATAAGTTATTAGGTATACTACTTAGGAAATTACTCTACCTAGGGGTAGAAAAGTTCTTTATAGGTAAAATATATATTTTTTTTCTTCTTTAGAGCTAGTAAGAGGGGCTATATAGGTATAAGGCCTAATTAGCCTCCCTCTAGAGTAATCCTTTATACTAAGTTCTTCTTTTTTTCTTTTATTAAATAGCCCTTTTTACTATATAGCTTTAAGAGCTAGGGGGTATATTATGTATAGGTAAGGTAGTCCTTAGTAATCTACTAAGCTTACTATATAGCTTCCCCTAAGCTTAGCCCTAAGTGTCCTAGGCTTATATAGAGATACCCTAGGTATTGCCCTAAGTATCTTAGGTATATATAGCTAGCTTATATAGAGCTTCCTTAGTAGATAGAATAGACACCTTTACTCTTTAATCAATCCTCCTATATTACTCTACTATAGTAAGATAATATTACCTAGGAGGCAAAGACGCTATATAATACCTATAAGATAGAGGCTTAATCTATACTTATTTAAAATAGTATTTAAAAGTACTAGGGGTTATCTATAAGCTCTTTAGATAAAAAGGTTAACTAGCTTTTAAAAGGTACCTAGTAGATAGCTTATAAAATAGTATTAGTAGGTAAAGAACTAACGCGCCTTTAAAATATAACTAATATAGCTATAAAATATAAAAGCTATAAAAAGTAGTATATATAGATAGAAGAGACTCTTATAGTTAGTAAGGTATCTAAGTTAGTTACTATAAAAAAAATAGTAGTTATAACACTAGTAAGAAGCCTATAAAAAGGGTACGTAAAGAAAAGCACTATAGTACTTATAGTAAAATTAAGCATAATTCCTATACCTATAAGGTAGAAATTAAGGATATAAAGGATAATAATAAGTCTAAATAATTCTATTCTATTTTCTATATATTACTAAATTATTATAGTGTTGTATAAAGTTGCCACGAAGGCGAGTTGCCTTGGTAGAGTATGGCGCTCGCTTGGGTGCGGCGCTCGCTTGTGAAGTACGTTATCTATATATATATCGTTCTGTATATTTCAGTTCGAGTTTGGATTCAGTGACATCAATCTCCAAATCTCCGAATCTCCTTTTAGAATCATCGGCGAAGCTACTTACGGGTATCTTCTTCTGTTACATATCGAGCCATTATTTGTGGGCGTCCGGCAAGTCGAATACCGCTCTCTCTTATCACCTACCCACTCAACAGCTCCTAGATTGACATTTCACTCGCATCGTCGATTCTCCTGCTGGTATTTGCCTGGCGCCGCTCGCACAACATATAGTATGTACGTCGCATTCATCATACCACCAAGCTCACACCTAAGAACAACGACCAATTACCTGGAAGTGTCGCGGTAACCAAACGCAAAGCAAGCAGGCAAAGGAAATGTTGGACTGTATCTACTTCATAGAACAGGAACAGAGATGACAAGATGTCGATTTGGTAATGACAAAGGTACCAGTGTATATTAGTGGTGGAACAATCGAATCCCGTGATCTCGAAAGGAAATCGACAGGCATACACTAGCGACTATATACTATGTTCGAAGTAGTACTACTTCGTGTGGAGAAATACACGTTATTGATTGTTTCTAGGGCGATCCTGCGGGCATCATGGTATGCAGAAACGCCAGCCCTAAGAACGTTTAGGATGAAGGTGAATGTACTCCGTAGAAGAGTTGGATTGTTCTTCAGATAGATAGAGGAGTTTTCGAGGGAGGAAAACAATTAGGGACATTGAAGGCAAAGGAATCCTGGTGTATATACTGTATGAATTGTAATCGGCCGTGTGTGCACTGCCCTTGATTGAAATTGCGACTCGTAATCCTAGCTAAAAGGGTCTGTGGCGGAGAGTGGAGTGTTGTCAGGGGGTAGACCAGGGCTGTAATTTCGATGCATCAACAATTATCATCCTCCTAGAAAGCCTCTACAACATTTCTCCCCATCCTTCAGGCCCCCCCAGCTTTAAGAAAATACGCTCGAACCATTTCCCTTCCTTATCTCGTTGTGTCCATGAATTACACCTGCTCTCATTATGGGTGAAGATCCAAGTCTTTCGCCCTATACTGCATATCCTTCTCCTTTGGTATCGCTATGATGATTTCCAGCATCATCTCTTGTAAAATAAATCGACCTTCCTGAACCGTGGCGTAACATTATATCCCATAGCAACATATGAAGAACAGTACACCATCTCTGCGCTCTTCTCCAGCGTTCTCAGTCTATTGCGTCAAATTGTAAAGTCCGTATGCGGGCCGGAGGATCGATCCGGGCGGTTTTGTTCTCGACTCAAATGCGTGTGGAATGACGACCAAGGAGATGAAATACTTTAGAATCGGAAAAATTCTGCCGATAGTAGCATGAAGGAGCATTCCACAGATGATAGCATTATACTCGAAACCGTCTTTGAAATGTCCTCGGGGGTGTTCGCGTTTAGCTGTGTTGATGGTTTCGTAACGGCTATGACGAAAGTCAGGGTGGGCAGGTGTATATAGACCCCCACCGTCGTAGATTGCTTCCGATAAGAAGGAAAGTAGGAGTTCAATAATTCGGAAGCGTTGTAGTTGAGCCGCAGTATCTCCATGTATAACGCCAGGGAGATCAAGCAAAACGAACCGACCGAAGAGACCGCCAACCCAGTCAAGCATTGAGGAGGTTGTCGACAGCCATGACCTTGCTGACCTTCGGCTTAGCCGGCCTAAGCCCCATCATTTCATGCTCCCTCCTTTCCAACGGCGTCTCACCCTTCACCCTTGCCATCTTCACCTTCTTCTTGGCCTTCTTATCTTCACTCTCCTCGCCCTTCTTTCCTTTCCAACTCTTCCTCACCGGCTTCTGTAGTTCCGTGTACAAGAAAATCTTTCCCAGCGCGGGACTCGGTGCCCGCTCACCTTCTTCTTTGCCCCCTTGTGTTATGTGGTCTTCATAATCTCGGGCAACCTGGAGCAACTCTGGAAGAATAGTCTGCAGTGCGCGCTCTTTCATGACGGCATTCCAGGCGTCGTGTCCCATGGCATACTCTTGTGCTGGGAGAGTTGAGATGAAGTACTTTGCTGCATTGTGGAGCTTGGAGATTAAACTTTCGCCTGCGTGATACTCTTTGGCTTGCTCTGCAGTTGAGAATTGAAGAAACATTATTGCTACACCTAGTGATTCGAGACCTAAACAAGCGTTAGCTGACTGGGTAGTATTTGCGAAGGGGGACGGCGAGAGATGGCCATACACTTGGAAGGTAGATGGGCCGGTTCGACATATGGCACCTCTGCTGGCCACCATGGCGGTCCACGGTCCTTGGGAATAGGTTCGGAATCCAACAACTTAAAGTCCCAGCTGTACTGCTTGAGTTTATGGTATGGACCATAGTTTCTCAGACGGGTCGGCTCCAGTACCTTCACCCACTCTGTGATGATCCTCCGTAAAGCGTTGATGCCCACCTCGCCTAGTCTTATATAGTAAAACTTTCTCATGCCATCAACATCCCCGATCCGGAAGTCGTGGGTTGCCATCTTCTTCTCCGACCGTGTTTTCTTTGGACTCTCGTCCGAGCCCGCCGAGCCCGGACAATCTCTCTTCTTGACTGTCGTCCATCCAGCGCCCTTCAGAAACGCCGAGGCCGGTTCAGACTTGATCTCTGGGGGCTCTGTTGGCGAGGGAGACAGACTTGGAGAAGGTGGTCGAGCTTGGAATGATGCTTCGAAGCCTGGAGGGAATAGGTGTTCGAAACCAGGCAGGGCCTTGAGAACAAGCTGACCGTTGGCGAAGAAAACAGAGCCTACGGGCTTGTCACCCTCGAGGGAGCCCATCGACGTGGAATACAGGGACCGATACCAAGGCGGGATGCCAATACATATAGCGGGGTAGAGGCGACAAGCGAAGGAAACGCCGCGGAACACAAAAGCACGCGTGAAGCAACAACACCACGACGAAGGACAGTGTCTCAGCGCCACCTCTCTGGCTCAGAGGCGGCTTGACGAAGAACAGAACGATCCAATATTAAACAATAAAAGAGGAGACATCAAGGACGAGAGACGGAAGGATGGAGAAAAGTCTGAATGGTATCTGCACTGCATGGGATGGATGAGCGGGCCGCTGTACGCTAGACCGGAAGAGGCATCTACTCAGCGCCTATCTCGCGCTAAATGCTGCTTTGAAGACTTCTGTTGTCGGATTGGGCGTGAGCTTGCGCGATTCTGGACGCGTTTGGGTCGTTTGGGCGAGAGATCCGATGCAGCTCGATGTTGGGGGCGTCGATGCTGCTGCTTGACCGCCCGGTGGTGGTGTGGTGGTACGCGCCGATCATGTCGTCGTTCTGTGCTCCCCCACAAGAAGGGCCGCGGCTAAAAGGAAGAGGCAGACGGCTAGACTGAGCGTGGCATTGCGGATGGACAGATAGATGGATAGTAGGTCGATGGAGTGGAAGTCGGAGGAGTGGCATGAGAAGAGAGATCAAGAGTGACGGTTCAACGGGTCTTGCCGCAACAGCCGCCGCTAATCCAATTAGCGTTAGTGTGGGCGTGTGAAGGGAGATGGTCACGTGCAGATGAATGGATGAATACAACACACGTCGGGCGGTCTAGTCTCAGTTCAGGCGACTGTGTATGTCGGCGATATCCATTTTCATTACTTGCGAGATCCTTTGAGTCTGCTCAATCGGCTCTCCCTTGGCTCGTTCTCGGCTGGCATCTCCACATTCAGCGGCCTCTTGGATTCTTCGCCGCTGGGCATCTCGAATCTGGCATCAGTTCCCGAGAGTTCGTGGTGTCGGCCTACGTCGTCCGAGAATTGGTGGAGACCCTGTCCATAGCCATTCGACCCACTGAGCTCATACCCGCCTTTTGAGCCCTTCGCCTCGCCGTGCGGGTGGTACATCTCGTGTGTCTCCCCGGCGGCCATCTCAACCGGTGGCATCTGCTGGATGCCTTTGGATGCCTCCGCGGATCCGCCCGAAGAGGTCTGGTTTCGTGTTCTTCTCCGTTGACGGAAGAAGAAGAATGCTATGAGGGCAATAACAAGAAGCAGAATGCCGATGCCGACGGCTATTCCTACGATGGCGCCCGTTGATAGACCACCTTTGGATGAGGGCTGATCTGACTTGCTGGTGGTCGTAGAATTCTTTGCCTTTGCAGGGTCTGTTATAGCAATGATCTGCTGGTTTGGCATTGGGCTTTTGAAGACGGTTTGTGACACGGAGAAGTTCGAGCGCTCGTAATCCGCTATTACATATGCTTCTTGCAAGAAAGCGCGGCCAAGCGTATACTGCGTGTCGTTGGCTGCCCTTCTTATCGGGAAGTAGTTGGTCTGGCTGTTATAGATCGGCGAATGGGCTTGCAAATCAAATGCGCCGTAAGGGAGTGTGATAGTGACGAGCTTTGATGCGTCGTTTTCATTGCCCAGCGAAAATGAAATAGTAGGCTGCAGCTCCTGGAGACGCCGGTGGATTGTGTCGTTGACAAGATATAGGTCGGTGTTGTTGTCGTATGTCAAGCCGAATGCCTGCTCAAAGGCATCGCAAGCTGCTTTTGGAAGCCAGATATGTGGTACGGTTGAGTCGATTAAAGACAGTATAGGGGTATCTAAAAAGCTACGGGATCCGGCGAGCGTGTTCAGAGCGGTGATTCTCCGGACACCGAGACTGAGCACTCGCGAATCGTCAGAATTGAAAGGAAAAGTTTGGCTGTTGGCGGTGAATCTGGAAGCGTCGTATCCACCCAGTGTGAGGCTTCCCAGGAGCTTCGGCAGACGGTAGGCTGCACCAGCTGTGTAGGCGAAAGAGAGACTTGGTATCTTGTTCTTGTCCTTGAGCGTCCGGATGAAAGATGGTTGAGGGTAGTTGAATTCTGAAAAGTTTGACGGCTTCGGCCCTAGGCCAAGTTGCCCCAGGTAAAAGTTCTTTGTAGCGATTCCAGCTACCACCTGGCCGTCGAGCGACAGACCTCTCGAGTTCTGAAGGCCAAGACCAACTGTGTCGAGACCGTACAGACCATTGTCGTCCATACCAAGCTCATCTTTCAGGTTCAAGGTGTACAACCCGATGTTCTTCCATGTTGACGAAGAATTCACTTGAAAACCACCACTTTCTTTGCCATCGAAGGGCATTGCGCCCCTTGAGCTCCCGCAGTTCGGTGGGTCCGACTTTGTGCACCCTTCCGGAACTGGTATTAGTGTCTCATGACCAGCCGTCGCCGGAAGGATACGGAAGTTCTGTTCAGGTGTGCCTACGCGAATAATGAAAGATGACCATCGTCCATCGTTCCCATCCCAAGCCTGAGAGGGTGAGAAAACGAATGGATCTGGGGTGCTTGCGTTTGCACCGCTCATACTGAAAACAACGAGCGTGGTGAGGCGAAAAGAGCCGAGCAGGAAGCAGGATGGGAAACCCAAAGTACCGGTGAGTTTAGCGTATCATGTCGCCGAGAGGGTGCCTAGAGGATGTAATTCTTGGAGAACTTGGATATGAACCTTCACTGTGCGATGTGGCCAATAAGCACGGGTGAGAGTGGTGAACAGGATTTTCCGGCCCCAGCCGAGAGCGCCTGTGCAATGCTATCGTGGGGCGATATCCCGTATCTTGTCTGTAGGCTTAACCCCGTGCAGAAATGATACGAACAGTCTAATAATACAGAGTACTCTGTGTGTCTGTATTGCAAACCAGCGTCGTTTATGACTCGTTGCCGATCTGTGACACTGCTCTAGATTTGGGGCTATTGCTTATCGCCTCCGGTATGTTACATGGCACCTGAAAAAAACAATTTCGAAAGGATTTGATTGACAGCCACCGAAAACAAAACGAGAAACCAATATGCCAATGAAGCCAGGAGAAGGGACAGGAGGAATATTATGTGAGCCGCCACCAAGTTATGTAGTGCCACATCAACTCTGTGCAAAGTATTCCAGCGCCTTACGTAGACGCTTTCTATGCACAAGGTAATCCGCCCCTGCGTGAGCACTACTTGTATAGGCAAGGCTCACACCAAGACACGATCCTACAAAGATACGTGACATTTGCAGGGGTCAAGTCTTGGTCATCGACGCATTCTTATACTAGATATGTAGAGCAGTACCGACAGCTTCGTGTCAGCTTGACAGTTCGACAAGTCCTCTCGCTCAGCATCATCGTGACTTGCAATCCACTCATCAAGATGGTCACTCAAACGTTGAAAGCTGGGTTGAGTGTCATTGTGGCTGCTCAACTCGCATATGCGCAACTTCCCAGCACGTCTACTCACCCTCCCATTCTTCCAATAAGCTAACGTCCTTCTAGCATCAACATTGAGCTCAAATCTCTCATCAACTCTGCGTCCATCCAGCTCCCCCACGCCAACGGCAGGATCCTGCTGCATCGTCGTCCCACTCAACGTTGGCTTGAACTTCTGGTGGAATTCTACCCTCACAGCTACGGTCGCCACAGTTCTCACTCAAATCTACCAATACAAAAATACGCGGATAACGAGCACGACAACAATCCAAAATGTGAACGCGACTACAGGTCTTAGTGCTCCTTTAAGCATTATACCCGGCACTTTCATCTACAGTCAGAGTATCACTGGAACAGAAACCGTTGTAACCTTCCCAAATACTGCTATCGCCTCCCCAACCCCTTTCGTGGCGGTAGGAAATATCGGCTACATTGGCGGCACATATTCACTGGGGTCGTCCGGTATACCTTCTTGTCAATCAACCACGAACAAGATGTACAATTTAGGAACCAGATTCGCCTACGTTGAGGACCCGCCAACCGTTCGCACCACGCCTGTCGCATACGCCGACCCGCCGGCCCCGTCGGAGTTATTGGAATACTGGATCTCGCAGACACCGACTATCACGCAGGAGATTCCTGGGATCAAGACTTGTAGCGTTCCCAGTGGATCTGGAGAGCCAAGTGTTCATATTCCTGTTACGGCTTTGACGAAGCAGGATACTACTACGATCAATATCGATGGTGGAGGCCCTGCTCCACCGCAGACCAGTACACCGAACCCACAACCAACCACCACACCACAGCCGCAGCCTTCGCAGAGTCAACCGAGCAATGGAAATTCCCAACAGCCTGAACCAACACAAAATCAACCGGACCCGAGCAATGGAAATCCACAGCCTCCGCAGAACCAACCAAGCAACGGAAATCCCCAACAGCCTGAACCGACACAGAATCAGCCGGGTCCGAGCAATGGAAACCCGCAGCCTTCGCAGAATCAACCAAGCAATGGAAATCCTCAGCAGCCTGCCCCGACTCAAAACCAACCAGCCCCGAGCAATGGGAACCCTCAGCCCGCACCCGCACCTGCACCTGCACCAGACTCCAACGGCATTCCCCAACCGCTTCCAGGAAATTCCCAAAAACCAGCTCCCACAATTCCCATCCCCCCCACACCAGCACCCCCATCTCCGAGCTCACCCTCCAGCAACGAACCACCAGCCGTCATTCTCCCAAACGGAGAAATACTATCCCCAGGCACCGTAACGACGATTTCAGGCCACACCATCTCCATCCCTACCGCAGCGCATACAGCGCCACCCGCGACAGTGATACAAGGCACAACACAACAAGCCCCACCGCTACCACCAGTAGTTGTAATCATCGACGGCACATCAACGACACTCCCAGTCTCAGTGGTACCCATACCCACCATCGCACCCGCCATACCCATCACGTTAGGAACAGGTCCATCCGCCAGCGTGATATCCATCACTGCCGTACCGAGCTCTAGCGCCGGCGTAATTCTACCTAACGGCCAGACGATCCGTCCAGGCTCGACGACAGTGTATAACGGTCAGACACTGATACTTTCGACCGCGACATCGGGACCTTCGTCGGTACTTTTAGTCGTTGAAGGGTCGACGACGAGGACAGTGACTGTTCCACCTGCTGGACCTAGTGGCTCGGGTGGTTCCGTGACGAGGGTGAAAGGTACATCTAGTGGGGGTGCCGCCTCACCTACGTCTAGTGGGCCCGTGGAGTTGTTTGTTGGGGCGACGAATATGGTAGATAGGAGGGTCGGTGCGAAGATAGCTGTGTTGGTGGCGGGCGTGGTGGCTGTGTTGGCGGTTGGGTTGTAATGTGATGTTTATGTATGATGTGACGGTAATGCCTATTGAAATGTAGAAAGCTACAAACAAGTAATGAAGACTATGATGTAGTTTCCCTCGATTCCTGTCCATCATACCTTGTCTAGTTGGAAGTGTCGGTCATGTGATCGTGTCGTCCAAAAAAGAATGTACCGAGCTGAGTCAGTGTTTACCGCACCACCGATATCCACCCTTCGATACGTCCTGCGAGCACTAAACATGGAATTTTGACTGTGACGTGGTCTCTGTCCGCTCCTCTCGTAAGCTTCTCCTTTTTCATTCACTCCGCCCGTAACCTCTAGAATACTTAACCACGGAAGATATAGCTTATAAGTTTCAATAACACCAATGAGAAGATCAGGTATATATACACTAATGAGGAGGGTAATTTGATTTGTGATGTGCTGGCATGAAAACCTACCTATTCAAATATATATCAGAGATTATAACTATTCGCTCAAACTCCCCAACAAATTTTCCATGCACAAAACTCCCTCTCCTTATTTGGGCCCTCACTTTATGCCAAATCTTCTTCAATCTATCGTACACCACCCACAGCAATATCTCAAACGTCCCACCCCTTTTCCGTGGTGGATGTATATTCACAGGTGAACTTGATACCACCAGCCACCCGAGTATGGCCGTGCGTCCTTCACTCTTGCAACCTAAGTCGCTGGAGATGTCGCACTTGTGTTGCCTACATGAGAGGATTCGCTAGTCGGCGAGTGCTGGAATTCACGTGTTTAAACACAACATCTCATCTGCATACATTGGATGGCAATCGCGAACCCATTTCCTGAACTGAGATTTCATCTAGAAACGTACTCAAGCCTCCCCGGTCGAGATCCCATTCTTGCAGCAGGATAGATGGAATGGCCACTTTTTATTCCATGGGATATGCTACCGGTAGCTGCTGTGGATTGCGATGAAGAGGAGCATCTGTGGTAGGATAGAGATAATTTAGGCTGTGAGTTTGGGTGTAGGGTTTGGTGGATTTTTGGTGGTGGGATCAAAGGTGCTGTTGGACGGTGGTTTGGATATGGCGAATGTGTCAGGTCCCATGGAAAAATCGTCCTCGATCAGATCATTGATCCAGGGGTCTAGATGATTAAGATCATGGCCTTGTTGGGGGTGAATCTGGACTCCCCTGCTAATGTTCGAGAATTGAAAAACTCGGAAATCGAACTCTGGAGCTTCAGATGGAGTGGCGGTCTCATTGTCTTTTGCCTTTCTCTCTGCGGGTTCTTTGTCGTAATCATGCCTATGGAAAGATGGGGGACGGCGTAATGAAGTTATCTTTGGAAAGATAGTCTCATAATCGTCTTTCTCATTCTTCCATTCGGGTCCTTTGTTGTCCGTCTTTGGATACAAGTCCAGTTGTTCCTGTGATACATATAGAAGCTGGCAGACATACAAGGCGATGACATCCACACTGCTGGAAGGGTCATCAAAGGCAGCCTGCAATTTCTCCAATATAATCCTTTCACGGTCGTTGATGATTGGACGGGGAAGTTGCGAGCTCAACTCCAGAGCTTTGCGAATGATCTCATTGGGAGCCATCGAATGGTTCAAAGACAACTGTTTCCGGAGCTCGATCATATCTGTGCTCAACGCAGGGTTTCGGAGGCACCCAGTAATCGACTTCAATAAATTTATTAGAAAAGGGATCGCAAAAATCATTTCCATATATCGATCGGATTCCGCCGGTATTAAGAGAAATACATCGAGCTTCTTTTCTATGCGATCGTGGAAGCAATCAGTGGAAAAGTGATCAAAGGCTGTCCTAAGTGCCTCGATAGGCCTGATGGGCCCTACGGTTCGTCGTTTCATGGTTGTTTTCTTTGGTTCATCGGGGAGGAGGACAGTAATTTTCGTCTTCATGTAACTTTGGCGCCACCTGCGTAGGAAGTGGTTGAAGCCAGCCAAAAAGTCATATCCATCTTCTGCAGTCTGAATGGACTTCAGAAGCCTTTGAATACTATCGATGTCATGGGATGTCATAATTTTGTTGTCCAATGCTGTGTTACTCTCAACCATCGCCTTTGACAAAGAATCAAAGCCTATTTGGTTCTCATCGACTATCTTTGATATTGCGCGGATGCGATTCAACTTCAGCTGCAGAGTCGTTGACTCAGTTGTTGACTCATTCGTGTATGGCACCTGCTTCACATGGAGTATCGCTATGATTGTGCTTATGAACTCGTGAATTGTAACGAAGGGGATGAAATGTTGGCGCAGCTTGGATTCTGGAACTTTGGCGTTGAGAAGCGACGCCTCGAATCGCGTAATGAGGGTATCTTTGACAAAATGAGGCGCGTCTTTTGACCTGATTACGCAATATTCCATTGGAAACGGGAGTGTTGAGATGAACCGGCTCTTCTCTTCCCACACTTTTTGCTCGATATCGGCTAGGATTTTATTCAAGCTAGCCTGATCCACCGCTCTTTGGGCGTCTTTCCGAATCGCTTCTTTGGTGGCTGACTTATCGTACTTCCTATCTCTGTAGGCATACGTCGATGATACCCATTGGCGAAGTTTTGGTAATAAAATGTCCAAACAGTAATTTTCAAAGTTTACGTCTGTCCTGTGTTCTTCTTTACAGTCTTTATCGTTTCGTTGCTCTGCTGTGATATATAATGCATTGTCTTTGATACTAAATCATAATAGTTAGTATTTAGAAGCGCTATCAATGAATGGATGATGAAACCTACTCAGTTTCCGCATTGTCGCCATCTTGAAGGGATTCCTTTTGTATTGACAACTTCCGGGCGGCTAGAAAAGTCCGGTGTTGAGGTTTCAAAAAGACGCGATCACGCGAAAAAGCAGATTGACGGCCCAGATTACGCGTCAACGAACTCGAGAGGGTGAGGTATGCATCACGGCGTGCGGGACGTTGCAGACGCTGCATTGTACTTCCATTGAGAGGTCTCAATCGGTTCTGGTGATGAAACGCAAGGATGTAGTGACCTGGTTGATAAAAAGTCAATTCGAGGTCGGTCGAGAGAGCGCCAAGCTCATGACCGTCAGGGGCACGTGCACCAACAACTCTGGGTTTTCCCAATTGGGCGACTGGTATCATGACGAGTCTTGGTAGCAGCAAGTTCTAGCATGAGGAAGTACGGAATGCTTAGTTACTCTCTCTCCTCTAAAGAATCAATGATGTCAGAAACGACGTGCTTAGAGAAGAAATCATCGTTACAGTCATGTTTGCAGTCCCTTTAGTTATAATCGCCTGCGAAAAACTAGATATGGAATATGTATGAGAGCCTACAAGAGTACTCACAATCTGCCAGAAGCCTTCAAGTATAAAATCCACCAGTAGCACCATAACCTAGCCCACCAGGCACCATCACTCCCCTACATAGTACTCCGTATACATGACAGATACACAGCCCCATGGTATAACAGCAACAACAACAAAGCCCAAACTACCCACCCACATACTCAAATCATCGTTTACTCAACAAATCATCAACTCCCTGCGAAATATCCACATACGTAAAATCTGACCGGTTCCCCGCCAAACCTGGTCCAAGGAGCCCCTCATCCGTAAACACCTCCACATTGAGAAACATATTTCCCCCAACCTGAAGCGCTTTGGTGGCATTATTATCGCTGTTATTGAACGGAACAATTCCCATGAAATCCGCCTCTTTCCACTCGCCTTTCGTATCCCTAAACACCAATGTACCCACCTTTTGCTCCGCGACCAGTAAAACGCTCCCGTTGTATTTGGGCGGCAGCGCCATCCCGTCCGGCATTTGCATCTTGTAGTTCGGTGTGATTTTGATGGGTGTCGGTACGCCTTTTTGGGCGCGCATGTCAAAATTTAAAAGCCCACCGGAGCTTCTGTCGTTGACGATGAGAGTCCAGTCCTTAGCGGCTACCCCCGCGAACCCGGGATTCGTATTCTCGGGGCTTTTTTCGGGATACCATAGCTCCGAGCCTGTTGTATTGGCTGGGATCTTTATAATCGAGCTTGGGAACGTGCCAACTATGTATGCATTGTTCGCTGGGTCGTGCTCAACATCTTGGTATCCGCCGAATTTGCCTTGCGACACTATCGTGAGGTTCTCCTTTCGCATGAGAATGTTGGTGGCTGGGTTGTACTGGAGGTAGAGATCTGTACCGCTGACGTTCTGGCCGTTGGTGACGAAGGCTATGCCACCTCCGCTGACTAGGGATAGTGTTTTCGTTCGAGGATTCATTTGTATGCCGGCGAGATGAAAGTCTGGGTTGTTTGTTATGTCGGTGAATTCGACTATGGAGGACATGGTGCGGGTATTCATGTTGAAGATGCCGAGGGTTGCATTGAAGAGGTTGCTATCGTTGTGTAAGTATAATGTTACTGTGGATTGGGGCCCGGGAAGGGCGAGGCACGTACGCAGTGTACAGTTCGCATGTACTTGCATCGTATATGGCATTCTCGGGGTATAGTTGAAATTTCGAAATGGTGAAGTTACCGACGACAGGGTCGCATTGTATAGCGTTCTGCGCAAAGCAAGTGGCTGAGAAGGCAGCAAGCAAGGCAGCGCACAATGACTTTCTTATTGAAGCTACAGGCATGGTACTGTCTAACTAAGAACTATGTGTGCTGATTGTGAGAGAAGATTATTGGAGAGCAGAAGGGTAGTGGGCATAGGAGGTCACACAACATATATGTATGTTCCTGCTCCTCACCAAAAAAACTTTACTATCCTTCAAACATTTGGGGTAGGAAAAGCTCTTTAGAACGGGGTCGTGATAGGATTTTTCGATAGTGGGAGGTATTACAGTTGATAAAACAATTTGTGGCGGTTTTGTTTCCATCGAACACACAGTTGAGTGTACGAGTAAGTATCAAACTTTGTTCTGCCCCAAATCTTGCCTTTTACGGAAATTGTCGTTAAGAGAAAGATAGGAGAGCTTCTCCGCATCTGTTAACTAGGAGCACTTTTCTGCGGACGGCTTGGCACCTGTTTCGGGCTTCCCCTCCCCCCGCGAAATTTGTATGGTAGGTGATACTCACTGCGACTTGTTATATACTTACTATGACTTACTACTTACTGTAATTTACTATGATTCACTATAACTTGCTGTATACTCACTACGACGTGCTATATACTCACTATAAATTGCTATATACTTACTATAAATTACTATATACTTACTAGCTAAGTATAACTTGCTACTTACTGTAATTTACTATGATTTACTATAACTTGCTATATACTCACTGCGACGTGCTGTATACTTACTATAACTTGCTATATACTTACTATAACTTACTACTTACTGTAATTCACTATAAGTTACTATAACTTGCTATACACTTACTACAACGCGCTGTACACTTACTACGACGTGCTATACACTTACTACGACGTGCTATACACTTACTACGACGTGCTATACACTTACTACAACGTGCTATACACTTACTACAACTTACTATACACTTACTATAATATACTTACTATAATTTACTATAATTTACTATAACTTTAAACTACGTAGTATTGTGATATTCGTAGCTACCGTGCTACCGTACAAATTTCGCGGGGGGAGGGGAAGCCCAAAACAGGAGCCAAGCCGTCCGCAGAAAAGTGCTCCTAACAGATTCTCCCCAACCAATGAGTCCTGTGAACGGCTTAGCGAAGAGGCTATAAAGTGGGAACAATTTTGATCCATGGTCAAATGTTTCAGACGCTGCATGACTCTGACAGAGACAAGGCAGGTCAACCCGTACTAAGAATTGTAATCTCTCTCAAGTATCAAGTATCCACAATCGGCTATTAGGTTTGTAATTCGCCCATAAACGGCGATACAAAATATCCAATCACTCCTCCGATGCTTCGCGGGAAAACAGAACCGGCCGCCTTGCACTACACATTTTATATACAAAAACTGCTAAATCTTTACACAGAGGTATTGCGCATATCGGTCACGCCGTCTAGTTGATATAGTGGCTTCAACTCCGCACTCTTCTGAAATAAAACATACCGTTTGAACCACCAAGGCAACCAATACTGAATCTGATACGCCATGTGTCTCCTTGTGGGCACTCCGAATATAAAATCCAATTCCTCGAGAGTTCTTTGCCTGTCACATTTGACGTCAGCACTAAACGATATCAATCATCATGATGGATGGCGCCTGCGACAAAGCGGTTGCATTCTATAACGAAGTATCACCGGCACAATAGGTTGTGCGAGTTGGCAATATTTTTTCCCGATGAGAGAACGCCACAACGCGTCCATGAAGCCGGTGTTGGGACTGGTAGGGTACCGTTGGACTCTGCGTGTATTGCGAAAAGGATATTAAGTTCGAGCATGGGGGGTGCTTACATAGTTTCGGGTACCAAGAAGAATATCATTACAAATGCCATGATGTTAAGGCCAGCGTAAAAGGCGAAAGCGCCAGTAGGAGTGACCTTCGCAAGGAGCGAGGGGAAAGTAAGAACGAGGACCGAGCCGATGGCGTTATTCACACAGATTGTAAATGCAGCGCCGATCTCCCGATGAGAGAGGGGAAATGCTTCGCTAAAGTATATGGAGGGAAGCGGACCCATGCCTGTAGGAAGATGAGTAAAAAGGTCGGAGATTTGTACATAGTTGATGTATTGATTGATGCGGATGTCGACTTACCAGGTCCGTAAAGCGCGGAGAAAAGAAAGACGAAGAATGCAATCAGAGGCACCCTCGCCCCAACACTCTCCTTGATCAAGAAGCAGAACCCGGCACCTAGCAAGCACCAGGCCATATTTGGAAATGTGACAAGCAGCAGGTTTCGTCGACCGAACGTATCCATCGTGTACACTGCCGGAAGCGCAAAGATGAACATTACCAGCCCGAAGCCCATTGAAACCAGCAGACATTGTTTCTCATTATACCCAGCTTCGGCAAAGATGGCCGAGCTATAGAAAGATACGATATTGATACCGCTGAATTGCTGAGAGATAACGATGACAGAACTAGCGACAGTCGCTCGACGAAGTCGGGGTACGGTGAAGAGGTCCAACATTCGACGGCCAAGAGAGATGCCGGCGAAGGCATTGTGTTCCTCGGAGATCTGGCAATGGGCGTAGTACAGTTCTCGGGCAGCAATCACCTCGCTATTTCGGATCCGACACAATGCTGTGTACGCCTCTTGATACCTGTTCTTCTTAAGCAGCCAACGCGGTGACTCTACGCACCACCAGATACAAATGACGATAGGAATCGCGGGCGCAAACGCAGCAGCGAGCTGAAATCGCCATGCTAATCTTCCGATGCGGAAGAACACTAGATTGGAGCACTGTCCGATGAATATTCCAAACGCAACCCACAACTGGAACGAAGTGACCATTCCGCCTCGGATTGACGCGGGTGATATTTCCGCGGAGTAGACAGGGATAGTGGAAATCTTGATCCCCATTCCAAAACCCATGAACATACGGCAGAGGAGTAAGCCCCACCAGTTCTGGGCGAAGCCTTGTGCGAGGACGGGGAAGATGCAGAAGAGACCTGTGAGAAAAATGGCACCGCGACGGCCGAGATAGTTGTTCACAGGGTCGGCAGCCCAGGCACTGGCGAGTCCGAATAGCGCGGGAGCAGAGTTAATGATACCTACGAGCCAAGGGTCATGCTCGATGCCAAATTCCTAGAGAAATCGTCAGAGAGAAACTTTTGGAAGAAATGGTTCACATGAATTACCTGAGGAAACGAAAGATTTGCACCATTCGCGCCAGTGTTATCCCATCCCTGGATAGCCGACCCAAGGGAGCAAATAGCAATGGCAAAGTACAAGTCTTTTGGAAGATGCCACCGATGAGTGACCTCCCTACGGATGTGATATTTGTCTTCGTCGTTTAATTCTGCGAGTTCGTCGATAGTGCTCGGGTTCTGCGCAGCCAAAGCTCCTTTCCAGAAGACGGCTTGTTTCTCGTGGAAGCCCCAAGTCTCGCAGAATGCATTGACCTTGTGTTTGAGTTCATCCCTGGGGATACCGACAAGAGGATTGACTATCTTCGCATTGGCGTTGCGAGTGTACTCAATGCCGCTGTTGATGTCTTCGGTGGTAACGACATCATTGAATTTGACGTCCTTTTTGTCGACTGAATGAATAGAAGCCATGTTGACCAGAGTCTTGGGAGACTAAACGATTGTCACTTGCGCAGAATGGCCTACATGTTCGACAACCACTATTTATATATTCACTTGAAAGGAATGTGGCGCACTAGAATTGGATCATGGTCTCCTTATCCGAGCCGTGTACACCAAGACCGAGTCTTCTGAGTGCTAATACTGCCTTGGTTTTGACTCTTGGTCCTGAATTTCCAACATAATGTGATCATCGTGGTACCACAGATGCAAAAGTAGCTAGTGGACGATGAGAATCCCGCGGGGCACCAATGCGACTTCTGGGCTCGCCTTACGGTACTGTGTGCTGCCAGAGTGAGCTTTTGACCTCGTGACCAAGCTAATGAGTCGATAATTGGGCTTTCAATCGGAGCTAAGCGCAAGCATCGTGAGTTGGTATGTTGGGGTTTGAGGCGGAGAACGCCGGAAGTTGGGCCGAAACCCCACATGCCCTGTGTGTGCACTCATGCCGATCCAATCGCTCTAGTATGCCCTGTGTGTAGAAGACCCGTGTGTGACAGCATGCAAGCGACAAAGGAGTCAACGGTGTTGGTGGTTTGCAAGTTGTATGTATGCATCCCCACAAAACCCACATGCGCTCCACAGTGCCCTGTGTGTGCATGCAGCTGAAGGTCATTCGGCCGTGGGAGTGTGGGTGCAGCTCAGGTATAAATCTAGAGTATGGCGAGGAAGGAGTCGCAGATGTGGTCGAGCAAGCCTTCTGCTGTATCCATTCTTCAGTCCTTTCAAATTTAATCTCTAAACTTCGACACTATGGGAAGCGTTACAACTCAGTCATGGCTCCAGAAGCTGGAGTCAGAGCGTAAGGAAACACCTGAGGTCTAGAGGCTCCTCTGACAAGTCACAGTGAACGTTGATGTCGACTGGATGGATCCAGCCTTCTCCAAACGCATGGCAACCGAATTTGGGGTCGTTCCCAACGACATGACCTCCAACAATCTCTGGGTAAACATCCAGATGTCACACCCTGACAACAAAGACCTCTTCGATAACAGCGTCCGCGAGCTCAAAGATGAGGGCTGGCTCGCCATCTACACACGCATCGCCGTCGGGCTCTGCAAGCGTAACATCGATAACATCAAGGGTCGCGTTGCCCTTCAAGTAAACCCGCACAAAGCCTATGATCCACAAGCTGTGTTAGACCACGCGCGTGCCTATACCCGCGAGTTCGAACGAGCAGGCATCCCGAAGACGAGATACTTCATCAAGATCCCCTCGACCGGACCGGCACTGACCGTTGCGCCAATACTGGAGGCTGAGGGCATCCGCACCCTTGGTACGGCGTTGTTCAGTCTGGCGCAAGCCATTGCATGCAGTCAAGCTGGCATGCTGTACATCAGCCCATACTACAACGAGACTCGCGCCCACGACGATCTCAGCTTGTGGCCCGATGTGGAAGATCCTGCTACGCAGCACACCAACTCTGCCAGGGTCTGGCAAATCCTCGAGACGTACAGGCGACTGTACAAGGAGACCGGCAAGGAGCAACCTTTGCTCAAGAATGCCAGGTAAGCAAGCAAATGAATCCAGTCTCTCTCTCATCGTCTAACAAGACCAGTTTCGTCTCCCCGAAGGAAGCTATGGCTGCCGGTGAAATGGGCTGCCACTCCGCTACCATCTCACACACTGTCATCGAACAGCTTGCAAAGCTCCCCTACGATGGTACCAAGCAGCCTGGTGCCGGCGTTCCGAAACCACAACACGTATACAAATCTCCCGGCCCAACGCCAGAACGTCTAAAGAAATTGATTACGATCGACCCGCTTGCATCTGCTGAATGGGATGGCAAGCTGGCGAGCACGGAAGTGGACTACCTCGCCAGCAATGGAGCGGCGCTCGAGGAGGCAATTAAGAAGGATCCTGTATCGGTTGCGAGATTAGATGATGCATTGAAGCTATTCCAGGGTGGTATTGATGAGAGCCAGGCCAAGATTGAGAGGGCTTTGAAGGAACTGTAGACGGTTGGAGCCCGGGAAAGGTATTACATCCATCCGTTGCCATGTCGGAAAATTCTAGATTCATGTAGCCGAGCGAACCGAATGCGAAGTCCATGTTCTGAATTAGAGGCATACCATGTCTAATTGACGTCGACTGCTGAAGCGAACTATGCGCATCGCTTTCAGGCACGATCTCAAGAGGCATATCGCTTATGTGTTCATTGAGATCGAATGTGTCGTCTACAGGAAATCTGTGCTGCTCAGGTTCCAATGTAGGTCCTGGATTTGGCGTGTCGACGCTGGGGTGCATCATGTTCTCCAGAAGAAAACCTTCTTCGTGGTTTTGATCATCGCCCGAGCCCTCTTCAGGCGTATTGTCACCGAAGCCATTGAGAAAAGATCCGAAAGTTTCGCCCTTGATCCCAACGAGTTCTTGCAAGTGCTGACCTCCGGATACAGCCTCCCTCAATGGCAACCCTCCACTCGCCGTTCGCCACTGGTTCACCTCCACAAGCAATTCATTCCGTTCAGCAATCAGCGCCTGCACCTCGACCAGAGCCGACAGGCAAAGCTTCCGCTGTGAATTGTGTCTCGCAATGCTATGCTCAACGATCATGTGTTTATTCAATCGACGTGTTCCAACCAACGAAGGAATGTGACGGGCGAGATCCTACTCCTGTCAACACCACATCGAATATACAGACGCGTTACTCACAATCATGCTATCATTGAAAGCCTCGCGTCTCGACTTCTCAAATACGCGATGAGCCGCTCGCTCTTCGGCGGTCCATTTCCGAACACGCTTCTTCTTGGAACTAGATGAGGTTGTCATCACTGTTTGGTCAGCCGTTCTCTGCAAAGCATGAGATTCCCATCCAGAGCCGGGACCTAGAAACGCGCTGTCGGACAGTATGTAAAATGATGGAATTGCGGAGGTGGACTGATGTTGGGGTAGTTAGTGGGGAAAGGGATCATCATCAAAGTCGCGCTAGGATGAGTTGGCATCACACTACATAGCCTCGGTAGTCGGACAAAGATGGGCCGTCGCCTTGGAGTCTGTTTGCCGTATCAATATACAGAAGCGTTGTGTTAATGACACTAGAAGTACGGAGTACTCCATAATAAGCTCGTAAACCTGTCATGATGTTGGAAGCTCCTTAGCTCCGCACTTATTGAAACTCAAATTCTAGTAGTACAACCGAGGTGCATGATGGGCCAGGCAGCTTGTGGGTTTGTGCATAGATATTGGATAAAGGAAGGGTTACTCCTTGTTTCCAAGTATTACGGGAATATAGATCTGTGAGGTAGATCAGGTAGTGTTGAAAGACTTGGGCAATTAGAGAAATTCTGTACATCTGGGCGTTTCTTGCATCCAACATTGTACTTTCATCTTCATGAAAGTTCCCTTCTTCTCTTAATGAGCAACAATAATCAGCAAGATATTCTACCTTGTCGTTACCGCCTTACTTCCATCTGCATCTTCAACTCTTCAGCCGTTCTTCATTACTTCCAGCGATGTTAGATGCCATACTAAGTCCTTTGCCTACTCCACACCTTCTCCAGTAAGCTTTCGTCAAGAACGCCCAGCTCATGTATACCAAGTATAGAAACCTCTTTACACGTGAATATGCATACTAGTAAGTACAAAAACCTAGGCAAGTTTTCAACTAAATCACTCGCATGAAAAAGGCACAGTGTACAATTCAATGAACGAGCGAAAACTAACCACCACGCTTATTCAACTACCCTCAAATCAAACTCCCCAGAGAGCTCTACTCTTCTCTCTCTCCCCATATTACCGCTATATATGGTAAAAATCACTACAGAGTATACCTGTACTGTGGATCACACTGCCACCTCGCCGCCACAGCCGCAACCTTCGACCCTACCCCCCCTACATCCCTCCCCTCTGCCAGATCCTCCGCAGCCGCCCTATCAAGCAACCTATTCCTCCAAGACAGATAAAATCTCAACAACGCCGCCATACCAATACACGCCATGCTAAACGCCACATTCGCAACATTCGCCTGCCAGTACTTCGGCCCCTGCTCTTTCGGGTAGAAGTAACTCGCATAGATGGACGCGAGATTGGATCCAGCGTTGACAACGGCATAAGCAACTGCGCGCTTTGCGGGCGGACGCGGGAGCGAGGAGCTAACCCATGAGAGAATGCAGCCGAAGGAACCGTATACGCTCATCATCATGAAGGTTGCAATGTAGCGGGCAGCTGTGTTCATAGTCACTGCGGAAATGACGAAGCCGATGCTGCAGAAGATCTGGGGCCATACGACGTGGAGGAAGCGTTCTTTCTTCTTGTCAGAGTGCGAGGAATTGGCGATGCCGAGGATGGCGGCGAAGACATAGGGGGGTGCGGAGAGGAGGAGGGTGTTGGTTTGATTGTAGCCGAGTGTGGCGACGATGGTGGGAAAGAAGTTTATGAAAGCTGCGGCGGTGTTGAGTCCGAGTTGCATTGCCCAGATTATGTAGAGGGCTGGGTCTTCAAAGGCCATGCGGAAACCTTGCCAGGCAGTTGCTTCGCTGCGGTTGTCTTCTTCGTTGGCGTCTTCGGCCATTCGAAGGACGGCGAGTTTGCGCTCGTCGTCGCTGAGAAATTGGCTTGTTGCTGGGTAGTCGGGTATTATGTACGTTGTTACTGCTGCGACGGGGAATACGACGATGGCTTCTAGGATGAAGAGCCAGCGCCATGCGGGGAGACCAGCTTTGCCATTCATTCCGGACATGATGGCGCTGCCGAGTAGCCCTCCAAAGGCGCCGGCCATTTGGCCTGCGGCGTAGAGGATCGAGATACGTTTGGCAAGCTCTGCCTTGGTGTACCAGGAGCTGAATAGGAAGAGAGCACCAGCTGTTCGTGTAAGTGTCCTGACTGCGAAACAGCTATACATCTAGACTTACGGAAGAATGGTGCCTCGACGAAGCCCAGAATGAAACGAAGTGCAACCATGCCACCATAGTTTTGCACAGCTCCAGTAGCTCCAGACACAGTCGCCCAGCAGCACATGATAATCGGAAGGAAGATTGAAGGACGGATCTTGTTCAAGATCATGTTGGTAGGTATTTGAGTGAGAATATAACCGGCAAAGAAGATGGAGATGATGGTGTTCTACTGCGTCCCAACGAGGCCGATGTCCTGTTCAAAGGTACCCAGACGAGCAGTTGCAATATTGTTACGATCGAGGTAATTGAGAATATCTACGACATGGTTAGTAGTTTGAAAAAGAGATACTGGCGGAAGGGTTATGCTTGCATAGTAGCATCATCAACGGCATCATACGAATGTCAACTTTTCTAACCAGCGCCGCTTCCTTCATCTTCCTCTCCTCACCAAACATGTCCTCCAAGTCGACATCCGCATCCACAGTTGCCAGGCGCAACTGTCCCTTTTTCTGATCCGCCATCTCTTAAATCAACTTTCCGAGAACCGTAACTTCCAATTACCAAACCTGAGCGAGGTAGAGGGTGTAATACTAAAGCTGGGATGTGCAGCCTTGTATTTTAAATCCCCAGACCCTAGGTTCCCCAGTTCAACCACACATACCCACCTCCAGTCAACTGTGGAGACCCCAGCCGTTCGATACAGCATAAGATCCATGCCATATAGACTCCACCCATTGAATAACCGATTAGATCTCACATGGTGCTCCCCTCACGCGACTCGCATCTCCCCCCACGGAAAACTGCCCAGAAACCTCTAGCGCAAGCGACAGCCGACAAAAGCATTCTCGGCAACTCATCTACCTGATCCTCCTGTGAGAAATCATGGTTATAAGGAGCCGGTGATCAGCGCAATCGGATGAGCTTGTCCGAAGCTGGAGTTAACTAGTTAAGCATGGTGGGGAAACTATCGGGCTGATTTTAGATGCTCATCTACATGCTAAGCTACAACGTATTACGTGCATGGACTGGCGATTCCACATCTCATCGCTCAGAGTTCCAATCGGAAAGCTTTCGGATTGCACAGTGGGTCTACAAAATCACGAGTTCTCACATGGTTTGGTGCGAAGATGCTCGTTCGGGGAAAAGATGACTAGTCAATCATGTGTCGTTTACGTGGCCAACGCATCCAGACAGAAAAAAAGAAAACCACGAAAAAGTCCGTAACGAGGCCTAGAATCCACTACCTCACCTATTACTTTTTTCATTCCATCTTCCCCCCTCCTTCTTTACAGCTCAACCATGTCACGTTCGGGTCATTAATAATAACACTACATGTTATAGGTTCTATGCAAAGCTGGCTAGTATTCCTACAAAAGGCCAAGCCCATCTAGGAACTAGTCTTACCAGCCTATATAAATAGCTATCGTACATACCATCTAATCAATTAAACACACATCCTACGGCGTACATAACTATACATTTCCCTCCATCTATTTGATTAACAATTAGATACACACTATACACATCCAGTTCCCTTCCAATCTCCACAGCTAAAAACGCCCAAACCACAACAAACAATGCCATCCAAAACCAAACCCCTCACAATCCTCCACCTCGGCGACGACATAAGATACAACCCAACCGTCTACGAAGCTCTCGCCCAAAAATACACTATCATCCAACCCCCCCTGGCCGACCGCCACCGCCCCGCCTTCCTCGAGGCCCTCAAGTCCGAAAAATGGGGCAACTTCCACGCCATCCTCCGCCCCTTTTGGAACACCGGCGGCGAAATGGGAAAATGGGATGGAGAACTCGTTCCCCACCTCCCTCCAACCTGCAAAATCTTCGCCAGCGCGGGCGCAGGGTACGACTGGGCTGATATCCCCACACTTTCGAAGCACGGTAGGTGCTGACTGCATTGCCCAAGACCACTCCCGCCGTGTACCCAGCGCATAGCATAGCTAGACGGTATAGTTATAGTCAGCTGACCGCGTGTACGCATGCTCGTATAACAGGTATCACATACTGCAACGGGGCTCGCGCGTCCTCCGAAGCTGTTGCTGACATGGCAATCTGGCACATTCTTTCCGTCTTCCGTAATTTGATATGGAGTGCCGAAGCGGCGAAATCAGGCTCCATAGAGCAATGGATTGACGCGCACAAGTATCAGCAGGACACTGCATTTAATCCTCGGGGGCGCTCCCTCGGTATCATCGGCTTGGGTAATATTGGATATACCCTTGCGCAGAAAGCGTACGCTGGGTTCGGCATGAAGGTTTTGTATCACGATGTTGTGCGTAAAGAGGAGAAGCTGGAGAGCGCGGTTGGCGCGGCGTTTTACGCAAATTTGGATGATATGTTGGGGGTTGCGGACTGTGTGGTGCTTGCTACGCCGTTTTTTGGGGAGAAGTTGATTACGGGGGAGAGGTTGGCCAAGTTCAAGAAGGGTGCGCGGTTTGTTAACATTGCGAGGGGGACGTTGGTGGATGAGGATGCACTTGTCGAGGCGCTTAAGTCGGGGCAAATATTTGCGGCTGGTCTGGATGTTCATGCGAATGAGCCCCGGGTGCATCCCGAGTTTCTTAAGATGCGGAATGTTACGCTGACTTGCCATAATGGTGGGGGAGCGTGGGACACTGCGAGTGGGTTTGAGTTGTTGGCTATGCAGAATGTCGAGGCGTTTCTGGAGGGCGGAAAGGCGTTGACACCGGTGAATGCGCATTTGGTTGAGAAGAGGGTAGTTTAGGGGTTGATTTGAATTTCTGCGATTCTGTTACATAGTGCGTTCGTGGGGGGTTGAGAGTTTAATTCTGCGTAAGAGTGCCCATCATGCATGTCAACGATATGAAGAGGGAGGTTTAGAAAGATTGAGTGAGAAGGACGCATTTGGTGGAGTTTGATGAACGATGACTTTTGGTATTACTAACTTGGCGAAATCAACACGTCAAAATCATAGTGTCGACTGAACAGCGGCATTATTAACCCAGCCTTAATTTCCCTGGGAACCAACTCCATATAGCGATTGGGTATCCTATCCATGTTCATCATCCTACAACAAAAATCTACGCACCTCTATCCCTTCATTTACAACGTCTGCCTCCCCAGCGTCTCAATAGGCAGCCCAAACATACTCAAGCCCGCTGCAAGAATCAACCCAGCCGAGGCATATATCGGCGCCTTCGGATTCCCCGTTGCCGCATTGACAGCCACAATCGGAGCGCAAAGCCCCGTCAGACGGTTCATGAAGCTCGAGATACCCGATCCCGTGCCGCGATTCGGCGCAGGGAAGACTTCAGGCGTGTATGCAAACAGGACGCCGTACATGATGTTTTGGAAGAAGGCTTCGAGACAGCTGAAGGCGAGCTGGAAGTCTTGGTGGGAAGAGATGGTGAAGAGGAAGATAAAGACACCCGTGATAATTGCGGAGACCGACATGGTCCGCTTGCGGCCGATGTGCCTAATGTCGACGGTGTAATAAGCCAAGAGAGACCCGGGGACGCCAACGACTGAGGTGATGGCGTAGTCGCGGTAGGCGCGCGAGACTGAGGTGTCTTGGTTACTGCCAGAGGAAGCAAGGTATTGGGGTAGGAAGGCATTGAAGAGTGGATAGCCCATTCCGATGGTCGCCCATTGGAACCAGAGAAGGCAGGTCGTGAGAGCGAGGGTCCTCGTGCTGAAAAGAGGTCCGATGCGTTGGGTAGAGAACTTGCTGAGTGATCGCTTAATGATCTCACCGGTGCTGAGCTTGGAGTCTTGCCTGACTTCGGGATCACCGCCGATCTGATTGAGAATGTCTTCGGTAATCCAGGTCTTGCACTTGTTGTAGTGGGCCATGCCGTGAATGACAGCGACGGCCTCTGCCTGTCGTCCACGGGACAAGAGAAATTTCGGTGACTCAAACAAGTGGAAAACTATTCGTAGGATCAGTACGTCCGATTGTGTTTACTGTAGCACGACGAAAAAAACTTACTAAGGAAGCGAGCAAGAAACATGGCAAACGACAGGCAGCCCAGGGTGATGATGAAATAGCGCCATCCCCAGTTTTCGGCGCGAGTACAAACCGAGGCGCCTGAAGCGCAGGAGAAATTCGGAATGAATGCCCAGGCCAGCAGCGACGAGATGAGTTGACCGACAGGCCAGAATATGGAAAGCAATGTGAGGAGATTGCCGTTCGCGCCAGGAAGGAATTCAAGAAAGAGGGCGCCATCGACTGGTAGATTTCCACCAACCCCGAGTCCAACGCAAGAGTATAAGGCGGCCGTTCCGATCTGCACATTGGTTAGTTCTACTACGGGGAGGATTAGTTCAACGCATGCATGAACATACCCAATTCGGACCGAAACCAGCGGCAATGCCAAAGATACCTGACAACAATAGGGTGAAGTTGAAGGCCAGTCTACGGCCGATGACATCGGAGGCAATGCCCCAGAAACTAGCACCGATGCAGAGGCCTAAGAAAAGGGCAAGTGTTGTGTATCGTACGTGGGTGTCACTGACTCCAAACTCTGCGGAAAGAGAGGGCAGTGTGAGAGCGATGCCCTGAAGCCAAAGGCTATCATAAAGTCAGCCATCAACCTACAACCCATTCACATAACGCACTCATATAACTCACTTGTCGGCTAGCCATCCAAAACCGCAAAGGACGAACAGTTGCCACTGGTACCTGCCCATGCCTATGTCGGACAAGGCACGGTTGATGACTTTGGATTTCACTACAACGATAAGCACTCACCCAACACACTTCGCAGCGGGAATACGCTGCATGGCGAAAGCAGTGGCACGTGACTTACTATCATACGACGAGTGGGTGTCGTTGGCGGCAACATCCATCTCGACCTCAGCCCTCAGATCCTCAATCGTCAGGCCAATGGAGTCACCGGGAGCGGCAGTGCCACCTTTGACGCTGGGGGGGTTGCTATAACTCTGTCCATCGCTGTTTTTGCGGGAGTCCTTGTCAGCGATTTTCTCATTCGCCTCATCTTCCGTGGGTCCATTATGGGACATGGCGCGGTGCGACACTATAGATTGGCGACGTTTGGCTTGGGCGAGTGGGATGAGGACGCCTTCGTATTCCGACACATCGTGCTTTGCAAATGGATTTAGTATCACCATGTTGGGGGGCTTGTGGTGGGTCGTATAGAGTGCTGATTAGGTAAGTCGATCGGGGGAACTACAGCATTGGGCGGCGCGTCGCTTGTGTGGGGTTTGGCGAATTGCTGCAAGGGGAATTTTGGTGATGGCTTTGGCTGCACGGGAGTTGTCGCTGTGGACTTAGCTGGTAGTGGTCGCGAGGGATGTTGACGCTCTGGTGGTGAGTCTGGTGGTGATGGTCGTTGTATGTGTGCGAGCTTCACGTTCACTGTGAACGGTGAGTGCGATGATGATGAGGATGATGAGGATGATGATGCTGATGATGAGGATGGAGATTCGCGTCGAAGCTTATATTGGGGTGTAATAACCTGGCCACACTGGAAATGGAACAGACAAGTAGTAGACTGCGCAAGGCAAAAGTTGCACACACAAGCACACACACCCGATCAAATATCAACGAGGGGCCTGGCTCTGTATATGTGTATGTTTTCGAATTGTTCAATGGATGGTGGAGACACAATGGGAAAGACAGCTGGGGTGGTTGGAGGCTGATGATAAGCCCTAGGAAGATGTGCCAAGACGCCATGACGCCATGACGCCATGACGCTGGGTGAAAAACTCCTCACGTTACTATACACGTGCTATATAGGAGACTTCAATATCACGCCAATACCTGATTTGCCGCGTTTTGATCTCATTACTCCATCTTTTGCGTGTTTGAGATTGATTTCGGCACTCCTCCAACATCAGCGCCGGTCTCCGTGGCCAGCAAGGCAGTACAGTGACGTGACCTGTTCGCAAACCGGCCTAACCTGGAGTTTCCCGCCGGTAACCGCTGCTGAACTTTCAAGATGGCCAACATTCCTTGCAAAAATTCATCCTCTTTGCGTTGTGGGCCGGGTTTTGCCCCATAGACATGCAATTCCTTCGTCGCACAGTCGAGCCGCTTATTACGTGGGCGAAACCGCCATCAACCCTAACCCCACCGCTTATACGGAGTACAGTACGGAGTGCAATATCTAGATCAATACCTCCACTCGCTCATGTCCTATTGGAGTCGGGAGTCAGACGAACAACGAAAGCATATCAGTCTTGTGCCAGTATCTGCTCCCAGCGACCTGAATATTGGAATATAACACGCTCTCCACCACTCCACCTCTGTATGTACCCAAGTACTCCGTACCGTGGTACCTACTAGCAGAAGCTGGCGATCCACTTATATTATCAACATGTTCCCGTTCTCACGCCATCGCTAAGACGTTAGGCCCACCACCCAACGGAGTTGTTATGGAGCCTTGAAAATGGTCTCCAAGCACACTAAAAACTGCAATCCGTCGCATGAGTTTCCGTCCATGGCTTCTCTAGCAGGTACCCACTCGTCTATGCAGACAGCAGATATCTACTTAGGTACTAGGTACTTGTGCATGTCGGAGTAGCATTCGAGATGGTGGAGATGGACGTTGAGTTGGGTTGGATGTCACGTGCATGTGGGGATCAAGCAAGTGTGATGTATGCAGCGTCCCTTCCATTCACATGCTCACATGCTCATTCGCCACTTCCTTTGTAAACGGATTGTTCTTTCCGTTCTTCACGGCGAACCTTCACCTTCACCGCAACGAGAAACGAGAAACGAGAAACGAGAAAACCATGATTGATCTCTCAGACCACGACGCATGCCATTGTGGTAGTCTTTTCTCCTTGCCCCAACATTTCTACCTGTGCAGCATCACTTTCACTTCATCCAACCATTCCACTGGTACCCATTCCGGCAATTGTTGTCCGAATCGAACCAATCGCAGAGAAGCCATACAAGGCCATGGACAGCACTCGTCGTTTACAGTACGCAGACACACAGGCCCACGATTCATACATAGATGTTGAGTGGAAGCCACTGACAAGCAAGCAGTCCTCCCTCCCGGTGTGACGCGGAACCCGACCGAAACACTCTTATGCCCACGACGGAAACGATGCGCTTGCCAATACCAGGGCCTTCAAAATCTGTGGACAGTGATGGCGAAGTCTATTCGGGTCCGAAACCTGTGAGGAGTCGGGAGCTCCACGCATCTAAGCTGCACCAGGGTTTCGACGGCGACAAAAGAATGGAAGACGTTGTAAGCCTCGCGGAGCAGCAGTACATGGAACAGAAAAGTATGTATACGGAGTATGATCACAACGTTACAATGGGATGACGTGAGCCACCGTCTGAGAGAACACGGCCCGTGCTAATGGAAGCTAGCACCCCGCATGAAGAGAGAACCAGGTATCAATCACACGGACGCCACACCCAAATCGACAACTGAACGGGGAAACGGGCAAGGAATCTTCGGCAATGTCGGACGGGACAGAGTCGAAAGATACACGGCCCTGTCACCGGTTGCACTAGCAGCTCTGCGAGAAGAGGCTATTGCGGCATATCATCGGCGTGAAGATGCTTGGGACATGTGGTTTCTGAAGCGCGCCGTAGCGCTGAGTATCGTACAGGATGATGGTGACCAAGCGACCAAGGTGAAGTCCTTCTCCAAGGGGTTGAAGAGGGCATCGTCGACGGAGAAGTGTGGGCAAAGCGTAAGGCGGAAGCTTAATTCTGGGGAGAAGGGTTGTTAAATAAATAGGGGGGGGGATTAAAAGGAGCCGGGACTAGTGGCCGTTTACTCCGTAATAGCGCAGGAATTCCAAACGTAGATGCCGTGTTGAATGGTGAAACTCGCACAACGCCCAAACCCCAGGCTTGAATCGCCAACGTACTCCTTGCAGGTGGCTTAGAGATCTAGATATCACCCGGACTTGAATCGCTGAGTGGCGTAAAAGGGGCCGGGGTTAGCTCGGTCGTGACGAAGGTTCGGAGACGGCGCTGATTCGGCGATTGATGGATTTAGATAGGGAGAGCTTAGCCGGCACCACCCCAAGCTATGTAGCGTTAGGGTTGGGGTGGTGCCGGCTAACTTCTCCCATTTAGATATGAAGCATTGGTGAGTGTGGAGTATAGGAATGAAGTAATTAAGTTTATCGATGGAAGGCGTTTGGGTTTTGAATGTTTATTACCTTTCCGACGGGCTGATTGTTGGAAGGGGGGGGCAAATAGTAGACGAGTAGATGGTATATCCATCTGCTGATGACATGTCGGCGCGTACAAAGAGCAACAGGTACGGTACGGAATACGATCTATACAATCTAATTATGACAAGTAGATACCGGTCACCAAGCGGGCGGTTTCACGGCGCCTCGATTTTCGGTAGATAACGTTGGACTTGGACTGCTTGGAGATGCTTGCCGACATTTCCACAATTCTGGGGCGTTGGGAGTGAAGTTGTGGGGGGCGGGAGAGAATTGGGACTAGTGGGACAACGTGGGCACATGCGAGCTGCCGATTGGCTGACACCGTTACAGCATCACTATGGCTTAAGCCTCGTTTGCTTCCCGGCACGCTTTCTGCCTGTATTTCCTTCTCGAGGCGAAAGGCTGCTCGATGAAGGAAGAGAAGAAGCCCCGTAGCGTAACGTAGCGTATCCAGTGTAGTGGCGAGGAGACGCAGGGAGGAATAAAATTTTGATATCTTTGCCCAAAAACCCTCCGTCCCTCCTTTCCACCTACTCCTCCTACTCCTCCCTCCCTTCCTTTCAACGCCTCATCGTGCCTATTCAACACCCTCTCATTCGCCATCCTTATCATTCTACTCTTGCTTGCCAAGGATCCCACAGACTTTGTATAGATACCTTATACATATACAAGGCCGG
This sequence comes from Helminthosporium solani, assembly GCA_022560085.1. NCBI lineage: Eukaryota > Fungi > Ascomycota > Dothideomycetes > Pleosporales > Massarinaceae > Helminthosporium > Helminthosporium solani. The sequence goes on along the minus strand of JAFISD010000227.1, from coordinate 17,130 downwards.
GAGCCTCCCGCCATCCCTGGCCTTTTGTTCCTGACTTTCCGGAAGACTCAAGCGTTGGCAAAGCTTCAGTTGCGCCTCCTGCTGCGGATCGATTGATCGCTTACTTCGATACGAGCCATGGCGAACACAACCTCGGGCGGGAACACCGCCTTCCACAACTTCAACAATGACTTTGCCCACATCGAAGACCCCAATGAGCGTCGACGCCTCGCCCTGGCAGAGATCGACAAGGCTCCGTTTGGCTGGTATCACGTGCGTGCCATCATGGTCGCCGGCACTGGTAGGTAGCGTCGTGAGAACCGGTGGAGGTCGGACGTGGGCGTTGAACAGAACTGACGCGCTCCCAGGCTTCTTCACCGACAGCTACGACATCTTCTGTGTGTCGTTGCTGACCATCATGCTGGGCATCGTCTACAGGCACGACAATGCAGGTGTCCTGACGACGCAGCAGGATACCTCCATCAAGCTGTCAACGTCGGCCGGAACCGTGATTGGCCAGTTCGGCTTCGGCGCTCTCGCCGACATCGTGGGGCGCAAGAAGATGTACGGCCTCGAGCTCATCCTCATCATGATCGCGACTCTCGCCCAGGCGCTGACCGGTCCCGGCCCCGGCACGTCCATTGTCGGCCTCATCATCTTCTGGCGTGTGTTGATGGGCATCGGTCAGTCTCTCTCTCTCTCTCTCTCTCTCTCCCTCTTGCCTTTCGCCTTGTCTTCGTCGCTGACTCGAGCCAGGAATTGGCGGCGACTACCCATTGTCCAGCATCATCACCTCCGAGTTTGCGACCACCAAATGGCGTGGTGCTATGATGGGTGCCGTGTTCTCCATGCAGGGCTTTGGCCAGCTGGGTGGTGCTTTGGTCATGTTGATTCTCACCGTCAGCTTCAAGGGCTCGCTCTCCGATGCAAAGGACTACGCCAGCTGCACCGGCACCTGCACCGTCGCCGTCGACAAAATGTGGAGAACCTTGATCGGTATACCTGCTCCTGTCCCCAGACTCTGTTTCGTTAGCTGACCAGCATAGGCATGGGTATCGTTCCCGCTGCCATGGCCTTGTACTACCGTCTCACCATCCCAGAGACCCCCCGATACACCTTCGACGTTGCACGTGACGTAGAGCAGGCCAATGCCGATGTGCAAACCTACGTCTCCGGCAAGAAGGGTGAGGGTCACCCCGATGAGATCCAAGCCGACATCGCCCGCCGTGCCGAGGTGCAAGAGCTCGAGGTGCCCAAGGCCTCCTTCGCGGATTTCTTCAGGTTCTACGGCAAAATCAGGAACGGCAAGATCCTCTTCGGCACAGCAATGTCATGGCTGCTGCTTGACGTCGCCTTTTATGGTCTGGGCCTGAATTCTTCCACCGTTCTTGACGCCATCCATTACGGCGACGGCTCCAACGTCTACCACAAACTCTACAACCTCGCCGCCGGTAACTGCATCCTTGTCTGCGCCGGTGCCATCCCCGGATACTGGCTCGCTGTCTTCACCATCGATACACTTGGCCGCAAACCTCTACAGCTAATCGGCTTCACACTCCTCACCGTCCTTTTCATCGTCTGGGGCTTCGCCTACCACAAAATCAATTCCCACGGTATGCTTGCCATTTACGTCCTCATCCAACTCTTCTTCAACTGGGGTCCCAACACCACCACTTTCATTGTCCCCGGCGAATGCTTTCCTACGCGCTACCGCTCGACCTCTCACGGCATCTCCGCCGGCTCGGGCAAAATCGGTTCCATCATTGCACAGGCTGCTATTGCACCTCTGCGTACCCGTGGCTATGTCACGGGCATGAAGGACAAGAATCCCTGGCTCAACCACGTCATGCAGATCTTTTCCGCATTCATGTTTGCGGGCATTTTCACCACGCTCTTGATCCCCGAGACGAAGAGGAGAACGCTGGAAGATTTGGCTATGGATTGGGATATGGGGGATGAGAGTATTACTGGGCAGCCTGTCGAGAAGATGCAAGAGAGCGCGAGTGAAGACCGGACGGAAAGGTAGGCTTCGATTCGGGGGTTCTCTTTTGGTCCAAGGCAGGCTTGTTGGCCGAAAAATGAATCCTTTTATTCGGATCTGTGGGGAATAGAATGGGACGGGGCTTGATGTACCCTCCTTTTCTTCTTCTCTACTCCTTTCTGTTGGAAAACATACATATCATATCCAGCATTGGTTTTACAATGTAATGAATTCAATACCTCAATGGGCTTTTTTTCTCTTCTTTCTTCCTTTCTTGCTTTTGAGGGGGGCCATTTTGTTTTCGCCAGGGACTTGTAACGGATGGATCGAGTAACGCCATGTAATCCCTCGTTCTATGATTCGCTATACTCTATTCATTCCCACCCCAACGCGGAAGTTGCAGCATCTTTGCAAAAGTAGACTGCAGTTAATCATAGATTATGTAGGATTAAAAACCATCTAACCCTTACCTCAAAGGTCGTACAAGTTCATTTCTTCCCCTTCAACAGCAACTCGATAAAGTACAAACCTGCGCTCGATACAGAGTAAAGAAATTGGGTTCTCGCATTCCATCATTCAAATTTATCGCCTTTTTCGTTCTTCCTACTTTAATCAATTGGTTAGCATGGAATTTGTTGCAGTAAGTGTCACATCATCATCGCCTCAAGAGTACTTGGGGTGTTCCATACTTGGTTAGCATGTAACATTCTCGCGTCCTTGATGAATTTGGTTATTTGTGGATCATGGAATCGATGAATATGTAGGACTTCAGATACGATATATACGATGTTGAGAGATGTGGACATCACCGCGTCACTTTCTAGAAATGCATTGGAGGAAGTGGTAGGATGGGTTTGTTGAGTTTGAATTTGGTAGCTGCGGTTGAAATGCCTGTTGGGAAGGAGGAGCTGAGGACTTCGAATTGGGCAATTGTGGGGAGTGAGATATTCAACGACTGAATGAGCATAGTACGGTTCTGCAGTGTTGAGCTGAGGTGGTGGCGTTTTGGGTGAATGGAAGGATGAAGACTTTGGGGGAAGGGGGAGATTGGCGAGCGTGTGGGTAGACAGGAAGGATGTATGCTATACATCGCACTCACCCATTCATACTAGCGTGTATACTGGGTGTATAACTGGCCCTTACCTTGATATCAATACAACAGCTTCACACCAGTTTTCTGTCTATTGACATTTATACTTGTAGCATTTTAGGATTTGGGGGTGAAGTGAAGTTATTCCTGGACACTGTTGTTGGTAGAAGCACATGACTTCGCTTTTCATTACTACGGGTAATGTTTTTTTCCCACCTATTTCGATTGCTACCACTCAATACAGTGAAATATTAGGGCCCGACTTTTCACTGTAGATTGCTTGTAAAGCACTGACATTGTTCACTCTAGTTGGCTTGTTATATTTCTTCACCGCAACGTATTGGCTCACGGGAAATACTGTCTTGCCCTTGTACGCCATCATTCTTTCTGCACATAACCCTGCGGCTATCTAAATACTTTGTCTATCATGAACTAGCCTGTTTACTTTATTTACAGACTTCAGCACATAGAAAAATACATACGCCGACATGACATACCCCAAAACCCACTACGAAACCCTCGAAATCCGACCAACTGACTCCCAAAAAACCATAAAGGAGCAATACAAAAAGCTCAAAAATACCTACACCCTCCTCCAATCGAGCCAACCCTCCGATCGACATCGTCTCGCCCAACTCAGCGAAGCCTTCGACTTCGCCTACAAGGTACTGTCAGACACGCAGTATCGCAAAGACTATGACCGCTATCTAGCTGATTGCGCTGCAAAACCAAATATCATCCCATCGAGATCAAAGACACAAGTCCTCCTCTTCGAAGATGAAACAGATTGGCGAATCCGAGTCGATGTCGGTTCCCGCTTCCACGTCCTTTCACACGACTCATCCTCCAATTACATGTGGGTCGAAGACCGAGAACTCCACATCGTAATCCACCTCGAAGAGACCAAATTCTCCCTCAAAACAGGTGATAGAACAAAAGATATACTACTGACTATGTACCGCACACCCATCGCCAACCGCGTCTTCAAGTTAGAATCCTATTACAAATCTCGGACGCGCAATTACGGCGTGGAGAACGTTCTATACATCACTTTACACACCCTCTTAGAGTTAGAAGATGAGGAAAATCAACCTTGGCACTTCCATTTCGATGTCGACAGGCCGAAATGCAGAGCACCGTCTAGCTCCATGATCCAAGCCACAAGCCAGCAATTCTACCTTCACATTGACGACCCTATCGACAAAACAGACTCGAATCCTCAAACTACCATCATTATGGATCCAGAAATGCAGCCGGCGTCTCGTCTTGAAATGCTGAGTATCGGCGACGATAGATTCGCTGCTTTTGAAATTGGTGGGAAGAAAGGATATAGATTCACGGCTTTTGGCTTCCTACGACAACAGCCCAAAGCATCCAGCCAGCCTCCCAAAACCAAGTACAAGCGCCCTTCCGCCCGGGCTGGTGTTCGCACAGGAAAAACTGCGTTCAAAAATACGTCGGATGGCGATGATGAGGGAGTAAACCCCTTTTTCGATCCTGCCTCTGTGCCGATTGAGTTGCGTCGATTTCCTCCGTTTAACACGCCTTTTGCGACGAGGAATGGTAATCGTCAGAGCTTTGATCTTGATAAGCCTATCGAGAATTTTGACTTTCGATACCCGACCCCGGCGTGGACTGGGAGTTATACGAGGCAGAAGAAGAGGATGGAGGAAGAGGCGAGGAGTGGTAGGGGTGGGGGTGAGGGGTGTCAAGATAAGTAGTGGTAAAGAGTTTAGGGAGAGTTGGAGATGGTTTGAAGCATTTTTGCGTGTTCTGTGGAGTTGTTGAATGGTTATGCACATGCAATGGAGGACTCAGTATGTGTAATCATCGCCCGAACCCATTCTGTTGGGATCTTCGGACTGTAGACAGGAAGGGTTGTTGGGATTTGATATGGAATATCCTAATAAGAAGCGAGGGGAATTATTTTAGAGACCTTCTTGGACGCATTCATGTCCGAACTTTGACCTGTTGTGTCTTTCTTTCTTATAGTGTGGGAATGGAGCATCGTGTGACGGTTCTGCAATTGAATGTAACGACGTGTTTTCATTAAATTGCCTAGTAAGTCATGTCCCAAAGCGACTCAAGTGTCTTTTAAAACAAAATATTTATTAGCCGGTTCAAAAACAATACCTTCTTGCTGATTGGGGTACTATAGCATGATACGATGTTGCCTACATATGTAGGTACGCTAGTGCAATAGTACCACACACAATTGCGTTCTCTATCAATTTTCATTTTCCGAAAATCTGGCTTTGCAAAGAGGGATTCCTTCTGTACTTGTTGGGCTTGGGAACTGATGATTCCTTTGTACCAGCGGAAAAGGTGGTTACGCCACATTCTCACGTGTTAAAATTGTGGATTGAATCAAGTAAGGCCTACCCATTCTATCCCCATACTCTTGAAGGACTATTTCCCTATCTTCATCCTACCCTAACTAATAACTCCATTCTACTATGATAGCTCGCTGCTTAGCAGATCTTTATTGTCGTACACCCCCTTCTGACCACAAACTCCGGGAGAGATGACGCCACAATCGAGAAATCGAGCATCCAGAATCTGGTAGCGTATTTCAATTCAATTTCGACCTTCGAAAAGTTTTGTGTGATTTGTATCTCAGTACCGCACTTGTTGCATTCTTAAACTGGCGTATCCTGCATGATACTTGTCGCCACTCTAACTCTTCCATGGCTCAAAATTACGTGGATGAACTGCTAATTGGCTACCGCACCTGTTTGATCATCAGGAGAAGTATCTTGCGCGACATCGGTCATCACCCTGACGCTTTTTAGGCCTGTCATTGCTTGAATGTTGACACGTTAACGTACCTAATGCGCCAGTAGGTGGGGATATCCTGCGTGACATCTGGCACTTTTCTGACATTTCCTAGGTCTATCATTGCTCAGCATAATTGTTAACACACTACTGTATAATGTATCCGTTAAATCGATAGATAGGAATATGTATGTGATATCTGTCATTACTCTGACCGTTCTTAGGTCTAGAATTACTCAGCTCAGACTGTACACCGTATAAATTGAAGCCCGTCCTCTGCACAATTTACAAACCGGAGAAGAGTCTGAGATCACACACACATCACTCGAAAATTCCAAAAAATAAATTAACTTCTTTCCGACTCACCAAAATGCCTCACTCAACGATCCAAACCCACTATGCTATCCTGGAGCTACAACCAGGCTGCACACTCGAGCAGATAAAGCGAGCCTACAAAAGGATGCAGCTTCGTCACCACCCAGACAAGACAGGTGATCTCCCACAGCACGAACGGATCGCCAGCGAGGCTATCAGCAAAGCAGCCAACGTGGCGTACGAGGTTTTGAGAGATGAAAAGACCCGTTCCGAATACGACATGACTCTGCGGAAGCCCACAGCGGACCCGCCTCGCACATGGCAATCGTCGACTGCCTCGAAACCGAAACCGTCGACTACCTCGACACCAAAGCCGACAGGCTCTAGAGACTGGCCAGGCTTCTCAGAAGAAGAATCAGCAGAAGCAGAGCGAAATTTCAAGGCGCACTGCCAACCGCCACCCCCTTCAAAGAACTGGCCTCACATTCTACCATTTTCTTCCGAACGATGGCGTTTCCGCATCCAAATCAGTGACAAATTCGTCTGCAAGCTCTGGGCCCAAATTACATTTGGGACGACGGCGACAAGATCCTCACCTTCATAAAGCTTGAAAAAAGCGACATAGTTTCGCTCGAAAAAGACCTCTTTCTCTACGTTGATAAGACCCCAAATCAACGTCGAATTACGAAGATTGAGTCTTATTACAAACATCGCGTCACCGAAGATGGTGCCGAAAGCCATCTTTGGGTCAAGATTCACGCGTCTAAGACTGCCAGCCGCTTTGAAGGCAAGTCATGGGAGTTCGCCTGGGATGTCACCACCCCCCACTGCATCCCCCCTCCAAACATTGCTGTTTACGCAAGCAATTTGGAGTTTTACTCGGATTTTGTCGAGGCAAAACCATCCGATGTCAAGAAAATGCCGCACCCCGAGCACGAAATCTTGAAAGATCGCGATATGGGATCAAAAGACGGCATCAAGATCGTCGACATGGGGCGAGACTATTGGCAGCCCATCAAATTTGAAGACAAAACGATGCATCGCATCGCTTCATTTGGGTACCAACGGGGAGATAAAGAAACGCCTCTGCGAGCGAATCCCCCAGACAATTCAAAGCCATGTTCGTCTCGCCCGGGTAGAATGCCCAAACAAGAATTCACCTATCGGCAAGAAAAAGCCACACCAATGCCGCAGCGTACGTCTGCGCATGGCAGCGTGCAAAAGCCGAGACAGTCTTGGAATCCGAACAGAAGGCAGCCGAGTTGGGGAGGGGGCAGCGTGCGGAGGCCGAAGTGGTCTTGGGTACCGTGTGCAAGTCAGCCGAGTTGGGGAGGGAAGCCGGCGTAATTGTTTCTTCTTCATTCATGATGGCGTTTTCTTACATCGTGCTTCTTTTGTAAATATTCTTTTCCATGGTTTAGTATGGAAAACTCATCATGTTATCATCGTCCCCTTGGGATTTGGTTAAAAATCGCAATGTTATAATTCAATAAACCTAACATTTGGTGACCTGCCAACAACGCCATTATCTCATTGAGTACAAAGCCTGCGACGATGGAAAGATGGAATATGGCAACATGGTGCATCAGTGGCAAGCACGACATATCTATGATTGGAAGAGCCTCATCCTACGGCCCTATCCTGTATGATAATGGGCGGAGGTTCCGTGAGGCTATAGTCGTGCTGTGCACTTCAGCGGTGAGGTAGCCTGGAGTGGGGCGCAGTGCAGTTTCAGCCCCAGAACTATACAAGGCACTGCTGCCTACCATCTACTAGACCGACCGCCCTTTACACTTACCGGATACCATCCTGCAGAGTTTCTTCCGCGCTTATAATATCACTTTGGCGCTTGCGATCATTCTAGAGTGAAGCTTTGTTGGGAGGACAGCAAGCACGAGGCTTTTCTTGTAGTTGGCTGGTGTCCCATCACTAAATGATACCTCGAGAAACACTCTTTTGGAAACAGTAAATAAACCTTAAACAGGATTCTAGCTTACTGATGACATGGTGCTTGTATGTGAACCTCATTGCATAGCGTATATCTGCAGCCAGTGACTCATTCTGATGTCTGGAAGCGGGCGTGCCGTCGGCCTTAGTAGGCTAGCCAGGCGTCAGCATGCTCCCAGCTATTACATCCAGTATGCAAATGCTTGATTAGCTTCACCGGTATGAGGAAGATATTCAATTAATCAAAGCTATTCCTTCTTCACTGTCCGCCCTTTCTTCCCACCACACTCATAGTCTCTAGCATCGTTCTTTCGTCTGGGCAGGATAGGATTCCAGCGCACTACAACACGGTACACGCAGTACGGAGTAGACGGCCTTCTCCGAATACACTCAGCCTAATCGAGCTGTGCCCCAGTGCACAGATTCTAGTTATATCTGGTCAAGTATATAAGCGGAACATTGTGAACATCTGTGAGAGGCCCTGCTAGACGCACAGCCGCACCCCGCCACACACAGCCGCCGCCCTTTCACCGTTGCTACACTTGAGAGAGGGGAGACACCGTACCACGCCGAAGAACATATATTCTACGCCGTACTCTTTTCATCAGGAGTACGGCTGCGGTCAATCTCACCTACAACAAAAACATGTCCGTCACGACTACCTTCTCACCCGGCTTGGGATCCAAAACAACCATCATGGACCTTGCAGCTACTGCAATACTACCCGATGGTATTCCTGCGATAATCTCACCTCTCGTCAAGCTTGTGTATGGATTTTTTCTAAAGAGGGGAAGGATAGACATCACAGCTGCAGTCAGCAAACTCGCAATTGCCGCCGGTGCAGTCTACAGTCTAATGGCAATATGGGACTACTCCAAACCGCTTATCCTGCGCATGTTCACAACAAGTATTACATTACCGGTGGAACACCAAGTGGCAAAAGATATCCAATCCTGGCTCAGCAAGCAAGGCAATCCTGGTGGCGTCGCACAGCAACACATCAAGTACACAGCAACCGGCATGGTGTACAACACATCCACACAAAAATATGAACTCGAAGGCGAAAAACAAACCAATCTCGAGGGAGGCTGGTTCTGGTTCAAGCGTCAACCACTGTACTTTGTGTACACGCGAGTGACGGGCGATCGGAAAATCCCGCAGTACGTTGAAGCACAGGAAAACAGCGCGAAGCAACTTTCAGGAGATGAAATTACGGTACACGCCCTTGGCTTCAGCAACATCTTGGACGATTTCGTGCAGTCGGCTTCGGTCGCCCAGGTCGCGGTCAAGGGGACGACGACGGTTTTCCACGTCTCTGATGACAACGATTGCAGCGCGTATCGGATGGGTTACTTTTCAGAATGGTCGCCCAGAACACGTCACTCGAGGCCCATGTCGACAATCGACCTCTGTGCGGACATCAAGAAGAGCGTGTTGGATGATGTGACGCAGTTTCTAGATCCTACGAGGGAGAAGTATTACAGTAATCGTGGGATTCCTTATTCTCGGGGGATTCTCGCTTTTGGGCCACCAGGCACTGGCAAGTCTTCCTTTGCTCTCGCTCTCGCAGGTATGATTCGCGGTTCTTTGTACCAAGCAAACATCGGCGAGATTCGGGACGAAGCGCATATGCGACGCTTGTTCATGTGCCCAGCGAAAGGCGACATTCTCCTCCTCGAAGACATCGACTGTGCAAACATCAAGAGAGAGAAAATGAATGGTGAAGGGAGCAAGAGAGGGAAGAAGAAGTCTAAGCGACGATCGCGAAGGCGGAGCTCTAGAGACGACGGAAAGTCGGCCTCAACACCCCCAATTTCGCTCTCAGGCCTCCTCAACGCCATTGATTCTATACCAGATGGCGTAATCTTCATCATGACCTCCAACTCCCCCGAGTCTCTCGACAAGGCACTGGTCCGCCCTGGAAGAGTTGACAAACAAGTCCTCTTCGGGTATATCAGCAAAGCGGTTGCAGAATCCATCTTTGTGCGCATGTATCAGCATGACGATGAGCAGCCGACAGATCGTGAAGTTGCGGCTCTTGCTATGGCGTTTGCGAAGAAGGTTCCTGACTTGCAGTTGACGCCCGCTGAAGTGCAGGGATACTTGATCCCGAGAGCAGATCCGTTGATCGCTGTTGCAGAGGCGGACAAGTGGATTGACGATGTACTGAAGGCGAGGAAGAAGGGATTGAACATTGTGGGTGCGAAGGGCGACGACGCAGCTTTAGGCCTCAAAAGGAAGAAGGGGAAGGGGAAGGGAAAGGGCAAAAGGAATACCAGCAAGAAGACTTCGTCGAGGAAAGAGAAGGGAGAATGGCAAGAGGCTAATGTTGTTGACGGATCAACAGAGCCTACGGAGTCGGCAGATGACGACGTTGCTGAGTTCTTCGATGCGTACGAAAAAATAGAAGGCAGTGCCGTCACAACAAAAGACATTGAGGCGAAGACAGAAAGGCGGAGGCGAGTGAGAAGGAGCAGGAGCAGGAGCCCTTCGAATAGCGATGGTTCGTTGAGCGATACATTGACGAACAATTCGAGCGAGTCAGAGGCAGATTCTGAACTGGCGTCAGAGTCGGAAGATGGATCGTCGAGTGACGATGATTCAGGTAGCGATTCGGACGATTCCTCAAATGATAGTGCATCAGAGGAAGAGTCCGACAGTGATGATGCGTAGATTCTTTCTTCCTTCTAGAACTCGACCTTTACAAACCTTTCATCTTGAATTTCGATTCTGTGCGTGTGATTACATATTGTGAAACCTAGTGCCAGTCGAACAGATACCCAGTCACGTGATTAAAAGTCTTCGCATCCCTACATATGCTCACGTGTTGTACATGTGAATATCTACTCCATAGACGTCTGGCATGACACGATGCGATTGATAACCTACTTGGCAGTTTTGAATGGTGTAGTTTGTATCTTTGTCGGTGTCCATGCGGCTAGACGAGTGTTTTCAAAGATTGAGGATGGCAGACTGCGCCCCAAACATCCCACGGGTACCCTACTAGAGACTATATTTAGCATGATATCTATTACACAATCATGCACACATCTCCACTAGACTCCGCTTAGCCATGGTGAAAAGATTGGCAAAGTGACTATAGCATTGAACTAGTAAAACGATACTTGCACCACCTCGCACTTTGCAACATCGAAAAGGAACGAAACGAGACAGACTTCTCACCTGATACAGCACATAAACGGCCCTTTCCCCCCCTCCCACTGCCTGGCGCCAGATCCAGACCGTGTTGAACGAGACGCCAGCTTCACATGTAACGCTGCAATCTCTCGCCCCACGACTAAGCCACCTTGAAACACATAGCTAAGCTTTTCTTTTGTATGCATTTGGGAAGACCAAGCGTCCAGCTCGGCGCTATTCATAAACGACAACATGATTCCGGGACCTCAAGGCGACCCGTAGGCCTGCATTTCGGGCTACAGGTACATGACAGCTCCACGTGGTAAGGGTGACACCTGCGGGAATTCCGTACATTACATCCATGGCAATTTATCCCAGACGTGTGTGTGGGCAGACCTTGAACAGAAGGTACCGAAGAACGCAGAACGCCTAGACAGAGTCCGAAGATCATCTTAACTGTATGTACTGTAGCTGATCATCTTTTCTTGAAGTCCGTGCCAATCAAAGGTGAGATGGCGATTTGAGGCTCTGTTAGCTCAGCCCCCGACATCTTTCTCGCCTGAAGTTTTTACGATGACCTTTTACATCTCGAACTGTACTGTTGTACTAGGCAAATTTCGTTGTGATGATCAAGGGAGAGCCTCAGCGCAATGCATAACAATCGCACGCCTTCTGAGGCACTCCACACAGCCATCCCACTCACTGGCATTACGCTTGGCTGGCCCCCGCTGCGTGTCATCATTCGCCATAGTCATCCACTTCCTGTGGTCTCCCCCATGTCCAATCGGTACATCCATAATCCCACGAGATGCGGACCGCGAGACGGGGATGACCAAGGCGTGCAACTAAAGTCCGTTCCCCGTCATTGACCGGATATGTTGCCACCATTCCCCATCCCTCACCTCTTTCGTGTTTTCTGTACTTGCCCATACTTTTGACGTTGCGAGATAGTCAATATTTGCTTGCTACGGCGATTAGATCATTTGAAGCCTCTTCGTTTTGAAGCCTGTTCTCTACAATCGCATACTTGCTCGCTACTCGGTATGGCGCCAATGGCGCGCATCCTGGCTGATGTCGCCAGTCATCTGGTCACCCGGCAGCAAACAATACCACCAGAGATTATGATGGGAAACCCGGCTGGCATGGACGACAGAACTTTTGCGCTGAAACTACCGGCTATGTATGGCGATGCGGTGCCCAAAGGCGCAGACAGGAGCATGACGGTCGATGGACCGGATCAGGTCTGGTACCTTGTTGTGGCGATTACGTGCATTGCAATTCCGGGCCTCTTCCTTATGATTCGGGTGTATACGAAAGTTGCCATTGCCAGGTCGTTTGAACTTGCGGATTGTAGGTTTACACAATATTTGAAGGATGAGTTGGGATCGCCGCTAAAACTTCGTTTAGGGTTCATCTTTGCGTCGTTTCCTCTCATCATCACCGAAATCGGGTTGGGCTATCAAATGGTCAAATGGGGTTCTGGTGTGCATCAGTGGCAGGTCACTCTGGATCAACTGTTCCACCAACTCTACGTATGTAACCAATCTCTTTCCACATCAGAGTATGCTAATCGGTATCAGTGGGCAAACATAGCGCAGATAGTCTATTGTCCCCTCAGTTTTGCGGTCAAGATGGCTATTCTACTACAATACCTCCGCCTCTTCGCCCCGAGTAAACAGATCAATCGGACTATGTGGTACGGCGCGTGGTTCATGATTGGCTCGTGTTCGGTCTTGTATACGGTGCTCATCTTCTGGACCGCTTTCTACTGCTACCCACGAAAGGCGATCTGGGACAAGCTCACCCCCGGTCTCAAGTGCCACGATGTTAACGACATCACTCTAGTTCAGGGTACCTTCAACATGGTCTCAGACGTCATCATCTTGCTGTTACCTACTTCCGGATTGTGGAGACTCAATGTGCCGCTTGGACGCAAGATTGCTGTAACCATTCTTTTCGGCACTGGTCTTCTGTAGGTTTCAATTCCCCTATCTACTCCAGACTCGGATTGCTAATGTCACAGTGCGTGCATCGCTTCAGCCATGCGCATCGTCTTCACCGTGAAAATCGCCCCCATTTACAGCGAAGCCGATGTTTCACACAATGCTCTATTCATTGGTCTTTGGACCGAGGCCGAGGTTTCCCTTGGCTTCATCGTCGCCTGTGCCCTTTGTCTACCAAGGCTTATCCAAGCAAAGGGCCACCGCATCAAGCGTGCCGTATCGAAAGCATCTTCACCATTCTCTACCTTACGCAGTAACATTAGCAACGGCACCAGAAGCGGCACCTTCAACATGGGCTCAAGGAAAGGCACAAAACTAAACTCAATTGGATCAGTGAACTCAATCCGCAGGGACAATAATGATCAAATACAACCTGCCGTTGCCGATGTCCGCCCTTCGCCATCCCAGAATCACGGCCATTTGGACCCAAGTGCTTTTAAATTTCCGGCTACGACGGCAAGTAGCATGTACTCGAACGAGAATTCGCGAGATGCCAGTCGAGATCATAGTCCCATGCGACTCACACCATTGCATATCCAGCATAGCTCGCAATCTGGAGCCCTCGACCTCGCGATAAAATCGCCGACGCATCGGGCGACGCGGGACCTGATGACCCCGCAGCAACTGAAGGAAGATTTGGCCTCGATGCAGCAATTTCGATTCGAGGCAGAACTTCGAGAAAGTCTGGAGGGTGCGAAGAGGGGAGTGAGCCCTGGGCATTCTCATGTGCATTGACATGTTTGATTTTCTACTTCTTCTTTCCTTGATGTCTACAGATACCCAAATAGTAACGAATCTTTATTATTTTCATCCACGTAACAATGCTCTGGTATCTGGTTGTTGGTTGATCTAGTCGTAAATGCTATTACGATGCTGAGGTAGTGGTTCCACCGATACCCCCCTAGTCGAAATATCGGGCCGGAAAAGCTTACAACGGATACATTCAACGTGCTAAGTTACCGAAAGGAGATGAGCCAAGTCTACTATTCAGGCTTCATACATTTGCGCAAGTAGGACTGGGCTGATACAATATAATATAACAACAAGCGGGCTTATCGACGACTTGAGCGCACAGATCCCGTCACACCATATATGTGCATGGGTAGACGACACTCCATAACGCATGAAGATAAGATGTACCAAGAGAAAAAGTGCCAAAATATGGCCGGATCCATCCAAGGACGTGGCTCCAAAAACTAAGGGGCCTGGACCAACCGGATCTTACAACATTTCCAATGGCCTAACAGGAATAAGTTCTGGCTAAAATACTACATATATGTGCTTTGCTAATATTTCCCCCGGCGCGAACACCATGGCCCCGAGGAACGACGAAACGTACACAACGCCGACCAATCTTGCATAGCACAGTATCTTTACACAAAAACCTGCTCGGCTTACTAATTCGACGTCGTCCGGGATGCCTGGTTATACTCCACCACTATCAGACGCATACATAAACTTGCGTGTATGCACCTGACTTAACATATTTCAAAGAGGACCCCCCGAATGCCCCATACCCCACCACCCCACGTACCCCAATCAACCCCAATCAACCTCCCTCCCCTTAGATCCCCACGGATGACTCAACTCCACTCCGCCCCATTATTACACTCACTCTCACTCTTCTTCGCCTTGAAATGCAACCTCTCCAACTCATCTCCTTCCCTCCCCTTCTCCTTTATGCTACCCTTAGGCAGCCCCATGACCCTTAGCATACTTATTATATTATTAAACTTCTGAGTTCGCATATAGAGATGGCACTACCTTCGCAGCCATGTTATAGTAGTACTATTGTACGTCCCGGCTGGGTTAGGCTTCGATGCGCTCTTTGGCGGCGGGATCGGGCTCGTCGTTCATCTTGTCTTAGCAGGCGTGAAGCTTTTCGAGGTTGGGTCCTGATGGAGATTCGATGAGTTCTTCTGGGAAGAGTTTCGTCGATGTTGGTGAACGAGAATTGTCTAAAGCTGTATCGTCTTTATTCAAAAGCGCAATGATACAGTAGGGTAACACCAACATCATATCGCGCAACAGTTTGGCAATTGTGCGCCAAGTCCTTGGAGCGATTTTCGACGACCCACTGTGTAAATCTATCAGATACCCTGCGGTGGGAACGTGCGCAGATAACTCCAGTAGGAATTACAGCCACAAACTCAGAGTTGAGTGAAGCAAGTAACCCTTTGCCCCCTCACCAAGACGCGCTCCCTTCAACCACAACACCCTCATACTCTATCCCCTGCAACCTCTCCTCCCACTCCAACCACACCTTCCACTCCACCACTACCCTTACATTCTCAAATTCTCGCGCCGTATCCACAAACTCCCCCAAAACCCTCATCCTCTCCCTCACTCCCCCAACCAGCCTCCCCGTCGGCTCAAGAAGCTTGCTACTCTGACACAAACGCACCTCCCACTCGGTGTCGCGATCCTGGCCCATGATTTTCACGAGGTCGGCAGGCGTGACGGTCGATGATGACCGCGTTAACCATTCGTGACATGGGAACATGAACCAGACGTCGAAGAAGGATGAGAAGTGGACAGTGGCATGGCGCTTGCGATGTTGGAGTTTGGAGGTTGTTGGTGAAGCTGCGACGAACAATTCCAGGACTTTTTTGAGGCGGATCAGTAGGGCATTTGCGGAGCGTGTAGGATAACCGTGATAGTGGAGGTGGATGTGAACGTTGCCAAATGTTGTCAGGGCAGAAGAATACGTCGCTGATACAGGGCCTGGTAATTTCGAAATCGTGGTTTCTGCATCAGCGCCGAGAATGTCGACGAGATGGTCAAAGGCAAAGCGGTCGACCACGGGGAGGTACACGATTCCGCTGTTCTCAAGGAGCGGTCGCGTTTCCCGGTAGATTTGTCGGCATGTGCGGAGGATGTTGAAGGATGTGGTGCGTTGCGCGGGTGTCGAGATACTTCCGTTAACGCGCTTGCATGCGTAGACGCCGGCACCTGTATCGTTTTGAACCGGTTCGTATGTCTTGCGTGGCTGAATGACATAGAGGTATATCAGGTTTCGTATCTCGCCTGGGAGTTTGAAGAAGCCGTGGGATATATCTTGCTGGGCACTTGGGCTTCGCAGTAGCGTGGCGTGAACGTCGAGGTACTTGGTGCACTGTTCCGTGACCGGGTCGCAGGTCGAGGTCATTGTTATGGGTGGGTAGAGGGCGTTGGGTACTTAGGTAGTCAATGAATGCTGGTATCGACTCGATGAGGAAGTTTTTGCAAGTCGCGCATGCGGTGAGGACGAAGCGGCGAGTACGGAGTAGTTAGTTAGACTGACAATGAAGCATCCATAAGATATATCCATGAATGTCTTGAGATCTGGTTTGATAGTTGATTCATGATGCTAGCCGTGCCAACTCACCCCGCATTCTGTTGGCCAGGTTTTGGATTCCTTGCGTCACCGAAACTGCCAACGTTCCCATTCACATTGACACGCACAACCCAGGCAACGACTCAAGGAAAGCGGAGAAAAAAGCAAGCGTTGAGCCTTTCACCACGAAAATAGAATTCAGAGAGTGATTGATGGTCGCACGGGGAGATGTGAAGCCAGGTTCTCGCGAGAAAATACGAATAGAGGCGCATCTGCTCCGTACTCGGTACATGATACAACTTCATGCTATGTATTAGTAAGCCATGAGACCAAGTCGGCGGAACCGCGCAGGCACGTGACAACACCGTCATCGCGCGTGATTCGACCACTAGGTCCAACAAGCCATCATGCTCAACTCTCACACCTTCAACTCATCATGAACGTTGTTGTATTTGCATTCGATTAGGGTTAGGGTTAGGGTTAGGGTTAGGGTTAGGGTTAGGGTTAGGGTTAGGGTTAGGGTTAGGGTTAGGGTTAGGGTTAGGGTTAGGGTTAGGGGGCAAAGGGTTACTTGCTTCACTCAACT